>CM029665.1:4746343-4931343 GCA_017311315.1 Dendrocalamus latiflorus | reverse complement strand
CAGCGCACTGCTCTCCAAGGGGCGCCATCCTCCGCGGCCTCGGCGGGTACGTGCTCGCGGCCGACCGCTTCAGTGTAGCGCTCGCCCTGCATGTTTCTAGTTGTTCGATGCTTGCATGGTTGCTTGTTTCTACTTGTTCAATGCTTGTATGGTTCTAGATGTTCAATGTGGGGAAGCTGCTTATACAGATTTCATGTACCATGTTCAACGCGCAGGCATCATGGTTGTTGGCTCCGTTCTTTACTCGTCGTGCTTTGGCCAAAGAGTTTTTCCTCTGTTTTCTTCGGTTTTGATCCTTTTTCCTTCATTTTCCATTTGCAAGCAAGGTTGACGTTTAATGAAAGGGGCTTTTGCTCATTTGCCCCATGCATCAATATGCATTTTGCTCATTTGCCCCAGTGGGTCGCACGTGTCAGTGAGACATCACAGAGGCAAATGAGCAAACGCACTCAAGAGTGGGGTAAATGAGCAATTATTCCTTAATGAAATGAGGCCATGTCCCTCGGGGTGGAGGTGAGCTGATGTCTGGGAGCCGATGGACTCCGGTGGGTCGCCCGCGAGCTCGCATGCGGCGGCCATGGGAGAGAGGCGAGATGAAATCTGGGGGAACGGTGTCTCCTCGGTGAATTTTGGTCAGAAATAGCCCTCTGTAGAACGGTAATACCAAATATGGCCCCCAGAGCACTGTTATTCCATTAGTAGCATCCTCCTGACCGTATATTTATTTTTACGCTGAGACGTGTTAGCTGTTTGGCTGAATGGTGCGGTCCGCGACCGCACCACTCAAGCTCTGTCACCAAAATCATACAGTAGGCAGCTCCTGCATCTGTTTGAAGCAAGCAGAATGACAGTCCATACAAGAAGCTCACGCGTTGACACAAGCCCCAAAAACAGGCAGCAATTTGGATTGGGCATTCACGCCCTCGTGTAAATTGTAATCATAAGAAACTAACGAGCAATAATGAATATAGTTGATCTGGAGCGTCATCTTCGTACATATCAACACGAAAAATTCTAGGCAGCAAAACAAAATCCATCGAGAATCATTTTGCCCTTATTCTCTTCTTATATGGATTGTCATTCTGCTTGCTTCAAACAGATGCAGGAGCTGCCTGCTGTATGATTTTGGTTACAGAGCTTGAGTGGTGCGGTCGCGGATGGCACCATTCGGCCACAAGGGGCTATTTCTGACCAAAAATCCTCCTCGGTGTATTGGGTTGTTGTAGTGGTAATGTCACCAAACTCCGATGCAAGGTCACCACATCCATGCCATACGAGAAACCAAACATCGCCTCTGTGTAACATGGTCTGCCTATCCATATTTGACTTCTGGTTTCTCAGATCAATACGAAGAATATCGGGTATATTGGCTTCTGATTTTTAAAACCAATATGAATATCTAGTTTTTCAAAACAGTTTTTTTATTCGTCTCATTTCTATCTTCTACATATCATGCACCTCACTCTTACTCTCGCCTTCGCACGTATCTTTCTGTTACTTTTCTCACCGCTCACGTTATCCTTTCATAAGTCACTTTTTCAATCACTATTATTTAGTTTTAGCCAAAAGTGATCGATCACGGTTAAAAACGATCGGCTGCGGTTAATATGGACGTGCCTATAAAACAACCAATTGAACATCCCATCTTGTATCCTCACGGCATATTTCGTTGAGCCAGACTGATGCGAGCCAGGCCGAGGCCCATACAGGGAACCAAACACGTCCATAAGTCTATCGGTATGGCGCAATATTTCTTTGCCCGATGATTAGTGTTCGATTTCTACGTATTCTACACTGAATTTCTGATATTTGTACACAAGACACTTCCCACCTGGAAAACAAAAAGACTAGATGGCAACACGGGCCTAGCTCGGGCCGAAATGTTTGGGACAGTACAACCCATCTATTTCAGGTCCACTAGACGAGAAAACGTATGGGCCTTCTCTTTATTTATTCAACTCATGGCCTAGTGCTTCTTGTGGATAGCCTTGCTAGTTCCTACTCTCTCCCTCGCTTCGCCGACTAGCTCGCTCGCTCGCTCTCTCTCTCTCTCTCTCTCTCTCTCTCTCATCAAACCCTAAGCTTCTGACGCTAACACTCGCGTCTCCTCACAGACCTTCTTGACCGCTGGAGGTGGTGGCGGTGGCGGCTACTATACGCTGGCCAGCCACCTCCTGGAGCTCGAAGGGCTCCGCCGCCTCCTCGACTGCCCCGTCGACCTCTCCGCCCTCGTGGCCTTCGCCTCGGTGCCCCTCGGCGCAGCCTGCGGTGATGCGGGGGGCCTCATCCGTGCAGCGCCCTACTACTGGTCGCCGGCGGCCGCCGCCGCCACCAAAGCAGGCGGATGTTGTGTTGGCCTTACTATTGTTGTGTGGTTGTCAAGGGTTATCTTGGGTACTTGATCAGCTGGCTAGTGGCTATGGTATTTTAAATATACTTCAGGTTTGTTTACGTCGAGTGATGACGCTATGGTTGTGAGAGGTACTGACTGGCCCTCAGACGGTCATTTATCTCCGTGAACGGACTGTCCTACCCGAACTTAACCTCTAGGGCTCTGACGGCAATCTCTCGCCCCTTTCCTTGATTCGCTTATTTTTATTTGTTCTTTTATTCAGTCTTTTTCGGTGTCTTAATTACTGATTCGCTCACAAAAGAAATAGCGGTGTGGTGTTGGTTCAACGGCGGATTCTAATGTATGCAATGACATAAGTGTAACTTCATCTTTCTTTTATTATCGATGTACAGATGATAATGTATATTACCCGAATGTAATTTCTATTCTCTGTTAATCCGGATGCAAATGAATATGTATGAGATGAATCTCCATTTGTAATTGGTTCTTTTTATTGTAATTGTGTATTATTGATAATACATGAATGTGTTTTGGTTGGCAATACCCTATGTTGGTTTATTTAATTGCATTCATTAATTTAACTTCCCTCGGCGATAATCGAACTAGAGAATTTAGTCCCTAATGTTAGTTTAGCTGCTTAGTTATTATCATTAACACTAATTACATCGATTAGATTAGTTAGAAAATACGGGACGTTACCCTGCGCATGGCCGGCGCCGGTGTAGGGAGCATAGATGGTTGTTGCCGAATCGTGTGCAGGGTGGCTGTCTCACGCCATGGTGGATGGTGGTGATTGGTGAGCATTGAGGAGGAGCTGAGGAATTTCCATGGGAGGAGATGACGGACGGGAGGCTTGGACACTGGCGAAGCTACTGACCAGGCGGCATTTGGGAATCGAACGTCGTGGTGGGCCCTTGGCCACTTGGGTCTTGCGACAGGGAAGTTGGCCTATTGGGCCAGCGCTAGGACTGGTGGATTGAAGGGGTGGGTGCAACATGGAGTATGGAGTATGTTGCAGAAGAGCTCCGTCTAATAGCTCGAGTTCGGCGGCGTTGTACTGTTTCTGCTATGGACTTTTAACTATCAGTGATAACTTTTAATTGTAAAATAATCAGTAGCGATTGAAAGAAGTGATTTTTAGAAGAAATAAATGAGTGATAAAAAAGTGAGGAAGATATATATGCGCGAGACTAGGGGTGGAAAAAAAGTTCGTTAGTGGGCTCGTTGGCTCGGTTCAAAATTACTTCAATTATACTTGTTAATTGGTTAAACATTAAAATGAGTTGATTTCAAATGAATTTGAATTTTGCTCAAGCTCGGCTCGGCTCGGCTCGTTAGCTCGTTTCTAAAAATACTTTTAAATTATCCGTAAAATGATATTAAATCAAAATATGCTAATTTTAGAAAAAGCTCGATAAGACGAGCAGTTGGCTCGATATCCACCCCTACGCGAGACAGGAGCGTGAGGAATGTGGTACGTGATATGCGAGAGAACTTGTGTCCGAAAATGTTTATTTATTTTTAGATGTGCAGGAAGTTTTAGAGTCAATCATGGTCAACGATGAGGATCAGAGCTACGCTCTTAGAGGAGCCGAGACCCAGAACGATCAAAGATGCCAAGTAAGATGGTTGAGCTCAAACATGACGTGAGAAAGGCGAGAAAAATTAAACGAAAGGTTCGAATGACGGGTTATACCAAATAGCTTGTTCAATCCAAGTGAGACGTAGTCCTCACTCTCTCTCTTCTTTGCTCTCTCTCTCTCTAGTTCCCTTGTCCTCTCAAAAAGGTAATGTCTTGCATGTGATACTGTTATCACCTCTCTCTTTTCTTAATTACTCTTCCATGTCAGACTTTTGCTTACATGGTATGCTATAGCCATTGCTTACATCACCCCACACAATACTAAAGGCATGTACATTGGTACATATATTTGTTATCTATAGTATCTTTTCATGTTACCTATAGACATCACTAAAGATAGCTTCTTCAATAAATTATCTTTTTTTACATATCTCTATAGGTAGCTTTTTATGTACAATATATCTTATTTCTTG
The DNA here is from genome assembly GCA_017311315.1 of Dendrocalamus latiflorus. NCBI lineage: Eukaryota > Viridiplantae > Streptophyta > Magnoliopsida > Poales > Poaceae > Dendrocalamus > Dendrocalamus latiflorus. The sequence continues at coordinate 4,926,935 of CM029665.1, read as the reverse complement.
TGTTACAGTCGACTGCTAAATAATAGCCGATCATCTTCTATCTCCTCCTCTCTTTCACCTCATCAAAAAAATTCATAGATTGTATTTTTTATTCTACATAGCCTAATTATTTTTTAGACAGCTTTGGTCATCCCAAGTTTTAAGACTATCTAGTAATACACGATAAAATTGATATCAATTAGACTCCTTCCACTTACGATAATGCTGCCATTGCCATTGCTAAACAAACATTCAGGTGTTGCAACTTTGAGGCCCCTCTTTGATTAGGAGAAAAAACAAAGGAAAAACTTAGGATTCTCATTCCTAAAGATCTAACCACTGTTCATTCATTTGATTTGCAGGAATCGATCAAAGGAAAATCAAAGAATTTTCCTACATCCTCCATTCCACAAGAAAAATGTAGGAAAAACAACATCCACTCCCACCGCTTTTTTCTTCTCTTATTGTGAATCAAACAACCAATCTTACAAGATTTCTTTGTTTTTTAATCTTCTGTTTGGCACATGACTTTCTATTCTATTTATCCTTGCGTTTTTAGAATCTGCGAATCGAAGAAATCTAAATGACGACCACCAACATTAGCAAATTATTGTATGGAAGTAGTACATGAAGGCAAGGTATGTAAGCAGTTGTGTCTTCAGTGTATTCAGAAAGAGATGTCTTTCACTGTATCCAAGTACAGAGAGGCCTCCGACTCCACGGTAGCCAAAATCGAACCCTTTCCCTTCCGCTGCCGGCCGATGGCCGCCTCCCGTCGCCTCGCGCGGAAGCTCCCCGCCATCATCTCCAAACACCAGCGCCTCATATCGCCGGAGATCGAAACCCCGCAAAGCCCCACCGCCTCTGCCTCCATCCCCCTCGACCCCTCCCTGCCGCTCCTCCCGCTGGCCGTCTCCCACCTCTCGCCGCCGAGCCCCCTCCCGGTGCTCCCCTCCGCACACGCCTCCACCCCTGCCGCGCTCCTCCGCCTCCTCCGCCGCGCGCGGCACCACCCGCGCCTCGCGGCGCTCGACCTCCACCTCCTACTCGCGGCCGCATCCGACTCCCCCGCCTTCCGCCCCGACCACTGCCTGACGTCCCTCCTCGCTGCCCGCCTTGCGGCCTCCCGCCGCCTCCCCTCGCTCCGACGCCTCCTCCAGCTCGTCCTCTCCAGCCCCTGCCCCTGCGCCGACGATTCCATCTTCGCCTGCCCCGAGCTCCTCCCCACCTTCCGCAAGGCCATCCTCGCCTTCGCCGCCTCAGGCGACATCCCCGCCGCGTCCGACGCCCTTGCGTCCCTTCGACGAGCCGCAGACTCACCCCTCCCCGCCGAGTTCTACAACATCATCCTCCACGCCCTCGCCCGTCTTCGCCGCCACGACGATTCCATCCGCTTCTACGGGGATATGACCTCCGTCCACCGCGTTGCCCCGGATGCCTACACCTTCAACATACTCGTCAACAGCTCCTGCCGCGTGGAAGGCGTCGATGCTGCCATGCGGTGGTTTGAGGAGATGCGGCGCCGGAGCTGTGCACCGACTGGTGTGAGTTTTAATACTCTTATGCGCGGGTTCTTCAGAGAAGGAAGGTACAAGGAGGGTATTAAGGTCGCACGTGAGATGCTGGAGCTTGGGGTCGGGCTGTCGATTGCGTCTATGGAGATTTTGATCGGCGGGTTGTGCCGTGGTGGCGAGGCTTTGAAGGCGGCTGAGGTGTTTGTCGGGTTTTGGGGGGATGTGGTGGTGCCGGAAGGGTTTGATTGCTTGGGTCTGGTTGAGTCGCTGTGCCATGTGGGGAGGGTGGAGAAAGCAGTGGAAGTGGTGGAGTTGGTATTGGAGAGGAATAGGGCGTGCTGCCTGAATGTCCCTGCTGGTGTAACAGTTTTGGAGTGCTTGATGAAGGCCGGGAAGCTGGATGAGGTGTGCCGGTTGATGGGCAGGATGGTTGGGGAGGGAATTGTTCCGGATACCATTTCTTCTAACTGTATCTTTGAGGCACTTTGCGAAGCTGGTAGGACATCAGATGCAAACAAGCTGAGGAAGCTGGCTAAGGAGAAGGGTTTTGAGGCCGATGGTGTGACATATAGCATGCTGGTGCAGGGGTTTGGTAGGCAGGGGAGGAGGAAGGAAGGGGAGGCTGTGTTGGATGAAATGCTCGATTTAGGATTTATACCAAACATTGCGGCTTACAATAGGCTTCTTGATAGCTTACATATGGGGAGATCTTTGCAATTGCACAATAACTTCTCAAGGCATGTGAAAGCTCCAATTTGAAAGCAAATGGGGAGATCTGTGCAACACAGGAAATTTTTTGAGGCACGTGAAAGCGCCAGACCGAAAGGATATCACAGAACTGGTGCTTAGCATTCTTGTTCACAGTTTTTGGAGGACCATACAGCAAAAAATGGGATAGATGCCATGGTGCTCACAGTTGCACAGACAGAAGCCGTGAAGTTACAAGGATTTGCAATGAGGTATTGTTTTGATTGTGCCCTTCAACTACAAAAACTAGTTTTGATTATGTTGCCCTTTACACGTCCTTGGTAAAAGTTTCACTAGGTGTTGTATAAACTTTCGTCCATGTTGACTTCTTGGTATCTGTAAACAGTTTATGTGATTCACTGATTTGTCCATGCTCCACATGATCTACGTTAACTTTGTTAATTACTTTTCTTGTACTCCTAGTAAGCAAGATATGAAAATGTTAGGGTCTTCAAGGGTGTTTATGAGGAGTTTTCGACCCTTGTAAATTATCAAAGTGGTGTCATAATGAAATGCCCTAGCCTCAAACATGATACTTACAATAGTTTGAGATCTCACAATCTTAATCAGAGAGGAATCATGTTTCCTCAAATTGATTCCAATCAGAATCAGCTGTATTAACTTGCTGAAATTTGTATCTGCAACTTGCATGCTTGTCTTTCTTTATGATTGTTTGATTTATAGTCTAGGTTGCAATGTTGCATCAGTACTGTTCTTTGGCTGGTTTATATTTCAAATGCGATCCCGCTAGGTAATGATTTCTGTGACATTTTGTGATGTTTGAAGTTTGAACTGTAATTTCAATGCGATGTTTGAGCAGATGTTTTGCAAATTCTGTTTAGACTCTAATTTATAATACATCTTTCATTTACCAGGTTTGAAGGCCTCCTTGTTTGGAAGTTGTTGCAAGGCCGGTAGGCGCTAGTCAATTTTGTATAGCATTTTTCTAACATCTAAGAAATCAGTTGTTACTAAGATCGTTTTGATAGAAAATGCCTCATCATCCGGTGATATAACATTCAGATGGGAGGGCTGAATAATTCTGTTAGGGAGCTATCTTAATATTGTCTTTCTTGGGTCCCACAGGCCTACCTACCTTATTGTTATCTTATCTTTCTTATGTCTAGTGTCTTCAAATATTATAGCCCTCTGATATCCAGTGATTGAAGAATTATGATATTTGGAGACATTAAACAAAGGAAAGATAACAATAAGGTAGAAGCTGAATAGCCTCGTTAGGGAACTATCTTACTGTTATCTTTCTTATGTTTAGTGTTTCCAAATATTATAGCTCTCTGATCTGCATGAGCTTGAGTGTAATAATATTTGTAGACCATAAACATAGGAAAGCGAAAGATTATAGTATAACAGCTTCCAAAGGTTACATATCCCTAGGAGTTCTAGCTGTTTCAAAAATGCTATACAAAAAGGTAATTTACTGGGCCTGCACAGAACATTGGAAGATAGGCTTCTCAATGGGTTGCAGAAGGCAATGGGATGTTTCCCTTTCAGCAGAATCGTGTTTGGATCGGCAAAGCCAACAAGGTTAGTGCGCCTGTTCAATAAGTGCTTCTGCGGATCTTGTTCCCCAATCATCACTCAGCGGTAGCCATCTACTTCATTATCTTTCAGCAGCGGCCATCTACCACATTATCTTCCAAAACCTTTATCATCAGGAGAATTCAGTTGCTTTCTTATTATCGAAGTTCAATTGTGTATCGTACTATCATGAAACAAATATTTTGATGTTAGTGCACTCTAGTAACATTTTTTTCTCAGACAAATCCAATGGATTGAGCATTGATATTATCCACACTGTCAAGCATATCAGTTGGTTTCTGTAATGTAGTATCCACATAGTTGCCATTGTATTTGGTCTCATCAATCAGCTTTTGAAAGTAACCTATGCTGGATGTTTTTCCATCCTGGTTAGAGCAAATCTCTGAAATATATGGACCATGATCAAAGTTTTCTTGGTACAACTCTGAATTAAAGTTGCCATACCCATAATATAGTAGCAGTTGCTTCTATTTCGGTGCCATGTTATAGTACCTGTTTATGTCAAGCCAGCACATACTTATATTCCCATTCCCAAAAAAATTACAGTACAAGGGGGAAAAAATAAATCAATCCACATTCTTAATCTTTAAAGCCGTATCCAAGAAATCAAAACCGAAATACATGAGTTCGTTGCATTGCCGAGCTCGGCGTGCCGTTCTGCGCGGGGTCGCGCTCGAGGTTGCTGCCAGGATATGCCCAGTTGGTGTACCGCAGCTAGGGGTGGAAAAAAAAACTCGAGGCTCGTGAGCTAACTCGGCTCGTTGAAGGCTCGGCTCGGCTCGTGGCGAGCCGAGCCAGGGTTTTAGCTCGCTCCGTTAACGAGCCGAGCCGGCTCGCAAACCACTCGCTAGGCTCGGTCGACCCAGCTCGGTAGCTTCTCCGGCTCATCACATGTGAACGGCTCAGTACGGCAGTAGTAGTATGTATGTATGTCAATTTTCACACCTCTTGTCACTGAGAGGTATTATTAAAGTAAATATTACTCTTCTCTCTATTAATTTTACATATGGAAAGGAAATCATAGAACTTATTATTCAGAAAAACAAATATGAAAAATAAAAAGAAAGGTTAAAGACACTCAAAAGTCAAAACGAGCCTAATGGGCCGAGCTCGAGCTTTTCAGAAAAGTCAATTTGTATATTCCACCTAACGAGCCTAATGAGCCTAACGAGCCGAGCTCGAGTTTTTCAGAAAAGTCAATTTGCATATTCCACCTAACGAGCTGAGCCGAACCTCCTCCCTAACGAGCTTTCACGAGCTGAGCCAGCTCGATATCCACCCCTAACCGCAGCCATCGGTCGAACCTGAACTCCGTGCGGAACTGATCAACGAGCTGCAGCCGCACCAGGTTGGAGTTGCCCGTCCTGTACTGCCACAACCTCCAGAACAGCACGTCCTCATGCCGCCCGGTCGCCACCTTGCTCACCACCAGCCCCACACGCCGCTGCACCGTCTCTCCTGGCCTCTTTGAGTGACACTAGGGTGCCACGGCATCTGGTAGGATATGGATAATCTAAATTTATATCTAATTTAATCTAAATCTATATCTAATTTTATCTTTACCTATTTGAACTGATATTACTCATACTCAAATGAAAAAAGGTATATTCAATGAGTTTAGATAACCCAGTAGATAACGGAGAAGAAAAATGAGGAGCTAAATAAAGAGGCTTATGAATGAAGTTTTTGTAAAACTTTGGTATTTAGAATTTCAACAACGCATTCACACCATAAAAGTTTTCTAAAATCGACTGAAATTTGTTGGAGATGATTCTGCGTGTAGGGGAGCTACTCTATGCAAATTAGAAGGGCTAGACGCACACGTGAGGCCCACATGCTTTTATAGGAACATTTCGTAAAACTTCGGTATTTGAAATTTCAACCTCGCGTTCGAACCACAAAAGTTTTACAAAATCGATTGAAATTTGTTAAAAATGATTATGTGTGTAGGAGAGTTACTCTGTACAAATTGACAGGTACATGTGCACAGGTAATTCCCACATGCTTTTATAGGAAATTATAATTGAATATGGGTAGTCCAAACTTATGGATGGTCTAAATACACTTTTAACCTAAGGTTTGAATAGATATAGATAAAGATGGTTAAGTGGGTATTATACCTCTCCATACTTAAATCTAAATTGGTATTTTATTTCTTACCCATGTTCTACTCAATAGTGTGGGTATAGATTTGAATGAGGATAATGAGTACCCAGTGGCATCCCTAAGAGGCGTCGGCCACACCGCCTGTGTTGCGACAAGGTCGCCCTTGAAGAAGAGGTCCAACTCCATGGAGTGCGGGACGATCTTGGCATTGGGGTTGGAGATCGATGTTGGTGAGCACGGTGAGGATGGACTTGAGCGAGACGCTGTCGTTGAAATACGTATGATAAAATCACGATTCTACGATTCGATTCTATCAGATGAAAAATAATCCTATTTAAGATCGCGATCATCACAACCTTATGCAAGAGCTGTACGAATTTTGGAGGAAAAAGGAGTAAGGAAGGCATCTCTCGTTTGGCAATTTGGACAAGCAACCTAGCCATCTTTCTTGATCATATCAGGTAGGCAAAACAAAAGTGCTGCTCTTGCTTATGTGTGCCTGTCGGATTGCCTGGATTCACTTCTTTGTTAGTAGTAGACTAGTAGCCATGCTTGTTTTGTTAGTAGCCACTGATTTTGAGGAGGGTTTTGCAAAATTAGCGGATCGATACAGTTGCTGCCAGCATTTAAAATTCGGTTATGCTATTGCACAGGTGACTGAAATTTTTTTATGTTTCAATCACCTGAAATTGCACTCTCAATGAACTAAAATTGCAGCCCTTCTCCAAAAAAAATAGCTGCAACTTTAGGTGATTCAGAGTGCAACTTCAGGTGACCTGAAATTGCACTCTCAATCAACTAAAATTGCAGCCCCTCTCCAAAAAAACATGTGCAATTTCAGGTGATTCAAAGTGCAACTTTAGGTGACTGAAAGATAAAAAAATTTCAGTCGTCTGTGCAATAGTCTATCCCTTTAAAATTACATTCTTTATATAAAAGTATTTTTCTTCAACTAGTAGTGACAATGTGCCACATGAGACGATTCTTTCCCTGATTCGCTTCGGCTAAAAAAAACTGCAAATCTCCAAATCTCTTCAATCTACACGAGTTCTTCTAAATCGAAAAGAGCACAAAGCAACTGATCAGACCGGTCCAGTGACAATCAAGTGCAAATTATCAGCACCGTGCCCGGCGCAGCGCGCCGCTCGGCGGCGGGTCGAGCCAGAGCGTGCACCGTGGGTAGACCGTGTATTTGAACGGGAACCACCGGCCGAAGTTGAGCTGCGTGCGGAACTGGCCGTAGAGCTGCAGCGCCACCGGCCCGCCTTTGGCCGTCGCGTTCCGCCACAGCATGACGTCCTCCTGCGACAGGGTCACCTCGCTAACCACCACGTGCACGTTCCGGAGCACGTTGCCGCCGGGCCCCTCGTGCAGCGGCGCCGGCCACACCGCTTGCGTCCCAATCAGGCTGCCATGGAAGTAGAGGTCCAGCTGCATGTAGTGCAGCACTATGTGGATCTTGGTGTTGGGGTTGGAGATGGCGGCCAGGACGGTGAGGTCAGAGTTGAGCGCCATCTCGCCGACGCCGAGCTCGTCGATGTACCCCGCGTTCAAGGTGGCCGAGGTCACCAGCAGCCGGGGCGGCTGCGGGCGGTATATGAGGTAGACGACGAGCACGGCCACGCCAACGATGATGACCAGCAGCCAGAAGAGGATGCAGCACGCGGTTAAGCAGAACTCCATCGGCTGTGTCTTGCGCTTCGACTCGAGGAACAACGACGGTTCCCCGTCCCACTTGCTCCCCGGCCTCGTCGACTGTGGCGGTGGCGGGGTCCCAACCGCAGCCCTCACGGCCTCCGTGCCGTCTTCTCGTCTCATCATGATGACGCTGTCGACGGGCGGTTCGGTGGCGGTGGGGCTGCTTCCGCGTGGCGGTGCTCCCCAACGTTCTCCCGGGACGCTTCCATACGGATACGATACAGGGTCCGGTGGTTGCTCAGCTGCCGGCCGTGACTGTCTTGTCTGCCACGGCGGTAAATTCGACGGCTTGGGCTTCCTCGGAGCGGCAACGTGACCCGTCGCTTGTTCCTCGCGACGATCCGCCGATTGGTGGGCTTCTCCCTGCGGCTCAAGGTTGTAGGTGACGCGCTGAGGAGCACGTCGCGGACGACCTTCCGCGATGGCACTGGTCCCGGCACCGTCGCGCAGTGCCCCCTGCACAGCCTGGCGCCGCTCGCTCTGCACGCTTGCATTGCGGTGTCGGGTCGGAGGCTGCGCCGCCTGCGTCGACGGGGCCGTGTTGGTTGCACGGCCACGGTTGGGCCGCTCGCCGCCAACGCCCGCCTGTGGCGCCGCTGCCTGTTTGCTCATGGCTTGGCAAGAAGATCGAGTGGCACAGGGAAAGCCTAGCTACCAACCGATCAAGCAACGAAAGAAGAGTATGTAGATCGAGGTGCATGTGCATGTACGTACGTGAGAGGAGAAATGAAATGGAGCTAATGAATGGGTGGTACGTGAGATTGTAGTTTGCCACTTAGAAGAAGAAGAGTGAGAATTTTGGAGGGAAAGGGAGGAAAGGAAGGTATCCTTGGATTTGTAACCGGGACAAGCAACCTAGCCATGTCCATGTTGCTCGCACTGGCACTAGCCAGGAATTTTTCCTTGGCTTGGCATGAGGGCTTCCTTGAAAGTTGCCACCCAAACTAGTACGGCTCCTTACATCTGCTGCTAGCTGCAAAATTGGCTCCAAAGATTTGTCCAAAAGTGATTTCTATCGAGAGACACATCGTGAAAATTCATGGTACTGCTTATAGGCCCGCCTAAAATTACTTTTGACTTCTAATTTTTAAAAGAGAAAAACCGTTTTGAATGCATTGGTTTCTTAACACACTTTTTTTTTACTACCTATAGAGATATAACTGTTTTTTTCTTTTTTCTTTAATGGAATGCATCAGTTAAAAGCTAATAGCTGTTACAATGTCTATTTCAGTCAAAAGTTAACAACCACAGTCAAAAACTACCAGTAATAACGTTTTGAATGAGGCCTTAATTGTTTTGATGCCATCTTTAATCTCTTTCCTATTGCTGGGCAATCTTGCTGAAGAATTAAGGCTGTGTGCTTAGTTCGGATTCAGGTGCATGATGTGATGATGAGATCGTAGTTTTCTTTTTTTTTCCTTCTTTTTTGAGAGGATACAAGGTAGACGCACACAACTCACGCCTCACTCACACCATCACATGCATATATACGTGTGTTTCTTAACACACGCTTGAGAATTTTGTGAAGGCACCAAAGCCTTACGGAGTATAGACATATGCTTTTTCACTGAATACGTAAGCATGTGTATCATATTCTAATTATTTAGATGAGATGTGTGAATGTGATCCCGGAGGATGGAACCAGGACGAGCTAGGCAAACACCTTCGCACCAAACCAACCGAGCTATGGCTCGGTCCTCAGAGGTAGTTTTCTTTTGATGCCAGCAGGCCCACGCAAGGTATGGACCAAAATGTCCAGTCTTCGGTTCACTCTCATTACCATCCCTGCTGTAAGTTGTGAGTCACGACTGTTTGCTTGTATCGGTGAGTCAGTTTGTGTTTGGCATCTCGGTAAAAGCATGGAACTAATATAGGCTTTTCTCTCCTACTAGAGCTTTGTTTTTGGCATCTCGGAGTTCGATCTGATCGTTAGTCCGACGAATTACGGCCTTGTCCTCTTCTAACGTAAAGTTGACAGACGCAAAAGCTGCCTTGTGGTTTTACAACCTTACATTTTGTCGCTCCGTGAAAAGCCAACATTGCATTTAGGACGTCACCAGACTGAAGTTCCACGATCCAAATTGATGTGGTATAAATTGGGATCAAATCCACAAATTGATACGGTACAAAGTTGGGATCAAATCAAGGTGATCCAAGTAAGGTCCCGCATTAACTTCTGTTTCTAGTTTTTTTGTTTAGAAAAACTAAAAATCAATAAAACACCCAGTTTTTCGAAACGGTTTTTCACTCCTCTCGCTACCGTCTCGCTTCAAAGATGAGACAGAGGGTCACGGATTTATCACCCACCCCACTCCTCTCGCTCCCGTCACATTACACATCTCTCCCTCACCTTTTGAAATGCTCCATCATTTCTTCTAAAAGTCACTTTTTCAGTCACTACTATTCATTTTCAATCAAAAATTATCAGTAAAAGACAATACGAACACTTGTCGGACTCCTTTTGGAATACAATTTTTTTATTTCTACTGAAAATAAATTATTTTCTATTAAATTCACGGGATTCAAACAGAGCCTTTGGATCGAACGGACAAAATTACATCTGGGCCCACCGTCATAGGCCATGGACATGACAGGCCGCAGACACGAAACCAACGCGGATGCTTTCCTATAAGAGCATGTACAATGGTATAGACAGCAGTAGTTTGTAATACACCTCTATGTTATTTATAGACGGGACTAAAAATAACACATATAATGTGTTGTCTATATAGTTGTCTGTAATAACTTCGTATAATTAATGTGTTATTTATATAGATGTTTATACAATTGTATAAACCGTAAAAAATCGTCTATAAAACTGTCTGTTGAATTGTAGATAATATCTTTCTCTTTTCTCTTTCTCATTCCTCCACATCACCCAAAATAATGCCCTAAAGCAAGGAAACGATGGCTACTCGCTGACTCCACTACACTGCCGCTGCTGCATCCCAAAACTTAAAACAAACACGGTGGGGGAAGCGGGGAGAAGCCACGCACACGACGATAGCTTTCGTCCCACCTGGGGAGATGAATTTAAACTTCTAGGGTGCGTATCATCCTCCCGAATCCCTAATCTGTTCCCAATTTCATGACATATTGTTGGGTGCCCTTAGTGCTATTTGTGCATTTGGCCGTGTCTAATCACCAGGAAATTTTGGTCGTTAGAACGGTGTGCTATTTGTGCATTTGCAATCTTTTTGGTTTGTTACATGCGCTCACTGATGATTGCTATATCATTCTTGGTGACTCTAGAGTAGAGGTGCCTTAGTGATTTGTTATGCTACTGGTGTGGTCCTAAGCAATGAAACCATTGGGAAAAGTGTGGCATGGCCTACCTTGGTTGGTTGGCTGTCGGGTTACTTTGGGAAGGGCCAAGGATGTGGCCGTGGTGTCGTTTTCCTCTTTGTTGGCCGTGCAGGTGAGGAACCTTGTGGTCATCTCTACCTCCTTTGGCTTGATCTATTGCTCCCTTGCTCCGTGTCCTTGGTTGGGTGGCCATGATCTCTCCTTGTGCTGGCTGAAGTAATGGGGCTTGTGGGGGAATGGATATGGGGTGGGGAATGGAATGGTGAAGAAATAGGGTGGCTTCGTGTTGGCTTGCTTCCTCAGTTATGTTTGCTTTCAGGCTCTTTATGTTGGCTGCTGGGTTGAATACTTTCTCTCTCTCACACTTGTGGCCGAATGGGGCATCCTTATCCCTTGGCTGTGATCTCAGTGCGCGCATTGTTATTGTGCCATGGGGGGTGAATATGAGACACATCGTGGACATTCATGGTACTGCTTTTAGGCCTGTTCAAAATGGTTTTTGACTTTTAGCTTTCAAAAGTGGGAAACCATTTTAAACACATTGGCTTGTTAACATGTTTTTTTTCATTTTCTTTTGTATTATCATGTAGATATAACATTTTTTCCTTTTTCCTTTTTTTTCTTTTTTTTCTTTAATTGAATGCCTTGGTTAGAAGCTAACAGCCACTACAATGCCTATTTTAATCAAAAGCTAACAGCTACAGCCAAAAGATATTAACAAAAAATATTTTGAATGGAGCCTCAATTGTTTTGATGCCATCTTTAATCTCTTTCCCAATGCCGGGCAATCTTGCAGATGAATTAAGGCTATGTGCTTAGTTCGGATTCAGGTGCATGGTGTGATGATGAGGGCATAGTTTTTTTTTCTTTTTAGAGGATACAAGATAGATGCATACAACTCACATCTCGCTCACACCATCACACACATATATGCGCATGCACGTCTCCTAACATATTGTTCGATGAGTTTTTGTACAAACATGGTAAGTCAAAAAAAATACAAATATATATGTTTGACAAAAAAGGCACTGCTATTTGTACATTCTATGCCCAGTTCAATTAGTCGCCGCGCCACACCTTGTACGGTTGCAAGTTCCTAGCCGACCATGAAGTATATGTGTCAAGATCGTCCTCTGAGTTCGTGGGTCTTCAACCACGTTATTACGACCATGTTGTATCGACCATGTTGTGACGACTAGGTTGTGTCGACCACAGCTCGTCAACCACGTTGATTTCACTGCAACTCCGGTTGTATCGCTCACATTGAGCCGGTACTTCTGGTCTTCGACTACTCGCTGTTTCGACCACGTTAGTCTAACCACATTGTTCTCTTCAACCATTACTTGGACACCTCAACCATGGCTCCTTGATCATGCAGACCATCGAAGCACCGATCGGACACTTAAGCTTAGTCTACCGAATGGTTCACTATGTCTTATGACCGGCTTACTATAGTTTGGATGGTCTCCAACTCCAGGGGTTCTGACTGGTCTCTGACTTCTACACGAACTCAGGTGCACATGTACTCAACTACCATCAACAACAAGATGATTGCACCGTGCCTCATACAACTGCATATTCTCAGCTGATCGCAAGGTGCATGACCAATTTATGGTGGTTTATGCACCAAGATGGAAGGAAAAGATCTGTTTTGGGTACATCGTCTTCGCAATAGAAAGATCTCCATGTGATGGAAGTAATTCTCAATAAATCTTTTGATATGGAAAGCAGAGGACTAGAAGGTAAGAAATCGATAATCGATCAGGAATTTGATCTCAAAACTAATGGCATGATTGGCACCAGGTAGGAGCTACATACGTTGCCTGCGACTTTCACTCGTACCTATAAAAGGAGAGAAGGAGGAGACAGAGACGGAGACGAATGGAGAAAGACAAGCTGGACAGAGACGAAGGACACACTCCATTAGCATACATATGCAGAAAGAATACACACAACAAAAGAAGGCGGAGACGGAGGAACCTGAGGAAGCAATCTGTACAAGCCAAAGCCATTGCATGCTATACTTAGGATGGTAAAAAATCTCCCATTTTTTATTTCTCCTTTATCTAGCTAGCTTGTATGCTAGAGGACAACGGCAATGATGGAAAGGTCGTCAAACGCCTATGGTCCCTGCTAGTGATGCTGTCGATTAAGTGCTTTGGAGCTTGCCGTTGTGTAGCCGCAGCCACGACTTTGGGGCTATCAAGATTGTCATTCGCTCTCCTACTCACTGGGCTTAAATCATGAAGTCCCTACACTCTTACATATGGCGCGCGCCTCAGCCAATCTGTGAGGCTGCGATGATCCGTTATCTACCATAGTAGTCCCATCCGTATATCTAAGATGATGATAGCTCCGTAAGGCAAGGTTGATGGCACTACTCGCAAGACCCTCTCATCACCCAGGACATGCGACACCGTCAACCACCGCTGCAATCTAGCGAGGATGGCTTGCCCTCGCGATTTTGGTGTTTGACCGGCCATGCTCGGACATCACCAAGCACCATTGGCACTTGCTTGCTAATGATTGTTGGCTATGCTTGGACATCTCTGGTCGCCTTTCATGCTTGGACATCATCAGCCGCTCACAATACTCGAACATCGTTGACCGTCTTCAATACCCGACCGCTTATGCCCGCAAGCTATATTCGAGCATCACCGACTTGCCTCCGGTACTCAAATGCCTCTGACAGCTTGTCAAACCCAGATGCCTCTGCTCGCTTGTTGACCATGGACGCCTCTTGAACTCGGATACCTCTGGCCACTTGTTGAACCCGGACACCTCCGACAGTTTGTCAAACTCGAGAATGTCGCAAGCCTCGCTAAGAAAGGAAGAGCAGGTACATGTGGCGCAGGTTCAAGAAGAGGAACCTACTCTGTTGATGGCACAAGTGTGTGCACTGACAGAGTTGCCGCAACAAGAACCAGAGGCTGTCTTTCTCAATGAAGTCCACGCGTGGGTGAATCTTGGGCATGTTGATGATGAGAAGGATGAAAGTGGTACCTGGACACCGGAGTGACCAACCACATGATTGGGTGCTGGTCGGCCTTTGCCGAACTAGATATGTCAATGAAGGGAACTGTTAAGTTTGGCGACGGGTTAGATGTGGAAATCTACTATCAAGGGACGGTTTTGTTCACATGTCGTACCGACGAGCATCGTGAACTAATGATCGCCTTACTACATACCTCAATTGTCCAGCAACATCATAAGTGTTGGGCAACTCGTCGAGGTTGGGTACCAGACGATAATCGAGGACGGCGTCATGAAGATCTGTGACCTAGAACAGAGGCTCCTTTCAAAGGTAAACCATACACGAAACCGGCTCTATGTGCTAATCTCAACATTGCGCAGCTGGTGTGCTTATCAGCCCGGAGTGGGGACTTGGTGTGGCGATGGCATGAAGACCAAAAAAAAACAGCAACGAGCAGCCAAAATTGAGCACGCCCAAACCATCGTCAGGGACACAATAATTCCCATTTTCCGGGTTTTAGAAGGGCCAAAAAGACTATTCTAGTGCTGATCAGAAGATACATGTTGGGGACACAGCAGCAGCAACCCATATCATCCAATCACTCAATACATATCACCAGTAGCTGCTCACTTGGCGGCGTTATGCTTTGCTTTCTGATGAGATTGGAGTGCTGCATCACTACCATATGTCCTGAACGAAAGAGGACCAAACATTAACATGGCTTTGTATTTAGAATTAACAGGGCTGTAGTTTGCTAAGATCAGAATACTAAATTTCCGAGTTGTCTACATACTTGGTGCACGACTCGCAGGCATGGCTGCCCCCAGCGGATTTGGGAGACTTCTTGTTTGCAGGCGTCTTCCTGGCGTGCTTTGCCGGATGAAGCGTTGCCACATGAGCACCCTTCTTCTCACCTGGAGTAAATGCAAATTTAATTATAAGAGTTCACACAACGACATTCATGGGTAAGGTTGACAAATAACCTCAACAAGGCAGCAACATCAACACACCTGTTTTCTGCCCAGATGGTGTTGCAATCTTTGCCTTCTTATCAGAAGCAGGTGTCTTCAAGGTCTCAGGCACTCTCTTCTTGCCAATATCAGGCTGCAGTGCACAACAAACAGGAGTCAGATGAGACTGCTGAAGCATATGGAAACAACTATCTGGGCCACACCTTCTTAGGAGCCTTTTCTTCTCCCTCATCACTGGAATCATCCTCTTCGCCACTGGACTCATCCTCACTTTCATCACTGGAATCATCCTCTTCGCTAGTGGACTCATCCTCACTTTCATCACTGGAATCATCCTCTTCTCTACTGGACTCATCCTCACTGGAATCATCCTCTTCGCTGCTGGACTCATCCTCACTTTCATCACTGGAATCATCCTCTTCTCTACTGGACCCATCCTCACTTTCAGGCTGCAGTGCACAACAAATAGGAGTCAGATGAGATTGCTGAAGCATTTTGGAAATAAGTACAACTATCAGGGGGACACCTTCTTAAGAGTTTCTTCATCTTCCTCATCACTTTCATCCATTTCATCACTGGAATCATCCTCATTGCCACTGGACTCATCCTCACTCATGTCCTGAGAAAAAAAAACATTTGAAAGGACTATACATACAGTGTACCATTGTCATCACATATTTCACATATCTAAGAGGATGAATGCATATAAAATGGTTTGTCATCCATAAACTTACATCGTCATCGTTGTCGTCAGATAAGTCCAAATCATCATAGGAATCATCAGTCTCATCCTCATCACTGTCATCATCGTGTTTGTCCATTTTACCAACCTTTACAGTCGCCTTTCCCTCAACATCATGTTTGTCCATTTTACCAACCTTTACAGGCGCCTTTCCCTCAGTTTTGTCTTAATAACAAAAATATATGTACATGTGATCCACAAGATTTAGTTCAGACAGCATGAAGAAGTGCACAAATGACCTTTCAAGATGCAATAAAGAGGAAATTTACATACCAAAAATATTATTGCCCAGTGGATTTTTGTTAGTTTCTTCCTCTTCATCTGAGAGGACAGATTAGTTAGTTTCTGCTATAATAGAAAAATGTAGTTACTGCAGCAATATGTAACCAGGAATGTACCTTCATCTTCACCAGAATCAGACGTGAAGAAAGCAAGAAGCAGGTCAAGGAAACTAAGGTAACCAAAAGACAGCTTTTATGTAGTTCTGATTAAATTGAAAATAATGTACGTAACTCTACATGTTAAAGGATATTCAAACGGATCAGGCACCAGAGTCTTGAAACCACACAAAAAGACACTAGCAGTCTTTGAATTGTGCGATAGCTCAAATTCTTTCTCAAAAATCAAATCATACAAAATCTGAGGGTGCTTTTCAGCCGATAGAGTTCCAAGGACCATCTTCTTATCATCAATTTTAACAGATAAAATTACATTCTCACTTCCTTTCTTTGTTTCCCCAAGCGCAACCTAAAAACAGCAATCAGAATATGAAAATAAATCTATTAGCTTAAGAAGGGACCGCTGATAAAGCTTATAAGAATATTACAAACACAAATAAGCACAAAATGGGAAAGGAGGAAAATGGGTAAACCTGTGATATGTGAAGAACACATTCATTACCAGCGTCACAAGAAACAGTCTGTCCCGGCTTCACCTCCACACCTGTATGACTTAGAACAATGGGTCAAACTCCATTTTCATATGTTACAATCTTCAAAATTCACTTCCACGTGCCAGGATTTGAGAATACAATGCATAAGAACGATAATGTCCAATATCTAGGAAATGTAAAACTAAGAAAGCAAATAACCAAGCACCTCTTGATAAACCTCCGCAACGCGCACCTAATACTCTTAAGGTGAATAAATAATCTAGCATCAACACATGTTCATCACCAACTACATTACTAAATGAAATTTGCTGGATCGCCAAGACAGACAAAATAGTAGGAAACAACCTACAGAGCAGAAATGCCATCTCACTGAAACGTAATGTTTGATGACCAAAGAAGGAAGGTATTATCGCTGTTAAATGGCAAAACAGCTTAGCGTTGTATAACTATTGTAAAACAACCGCCAAGGAAATGAGGAACCAAAGTACAACATGCACGACCTCCAGCCATGGTTAGAGCAACTCCAGCAGAACCTCTACTTGAGCCCTCAAAAGTAGGGGCCCCTCAAATCTCCTCCTCGAGCCCTCATTCCTGGGGGGTCTGGAGGGAGCCCCTACTTTTGAGGGCTCAAGTAGGGGCCCTGCTGGAGTGAGTTTTTCGCCCCTCGGCCCTCAAAAGTAGGATGAGAATGAGGGTGAGTCCTATGTATCATCCCCTCTAAGAATGAATTTGAGGGTCATGTTTTGAGGGCTCCTGCTGGAGTGTAGTCCAAAAAACAGAGCTCTCAAAAGTAGGGAAAACCCTCAAATAAAAAGTAGGGGCCATATTTTGAGTGCTACTACTGGAGTTGCTCTTAGTAACTAGCACTCTCTCCGTCCATAAATATAGGTTGTTTTCGACTTTTTACGATCTTCAATATAAGACTCTGACTATAATTTATTATCATAATATATTAGTAAAAATAATATTATATATATATTATAAAAGAATTTTGCAAGATAAATCTACTAATATTATTTTGATGTAGTCAATTTATATACTTTAACATATATTTATGATCAAAGATTAAAAAGCTTGACCGCACGGACAGAGGAAGGAAGTCATTGCGGCATGAGTAGAGCATATCAAAGAACTACCGGTGAGAAACGCGTTTCAACAGCGCTCGTCCTAAGTAAGATCACTATCTAACGGCGATGTTCTATTGGGTGCCTTTCCCAATGAAGCAAAAAAGCAAGTATTTACCATATAATAATTACCCGATAGATCATCCCGTTCTACAAGGTGATACGCCAAAGCAACAGCTAGATCTTCCATCAGAAATTCACAACACAATACCGAAGCGAGTCACATGGGCAGCAAGTCTATGAAATAATTGAGGCAACATCAATCAAGTACTCAGCACCAAGCAGATGAAGAAGACGCCCGACCCCTAACACCTAACGAAACGGAGCACCGAGGAGTGGCTCGTAGCAAGATACGACGAACACCTAAAATCGCATGCCCAAAGCCGCGACGCCGTGGAACAACCACACTGCCAACAGCACCGCGGACTCGAAACGCGCGTGATACCAACACCCAAAATCGAACCGAAATCTCAAAAAAAAAAACCACGTCGTCCCGAGAACAAATCGCGAATCGCGTCGAGGGGAGGAGGGGAAGGGAGGGATTACCCCAGAACTGCATCGTGCTGGCTCGAGGAAGCGAAGGTGCAGCCCCGCGCGCAGAACCCTAGGAATCGGAGCGGGATGGGGAGGAGTAGAGGGAGGGGCGGGGGTTTTAGGGTTTAGCATGGAGGCGAACAGGGGATTTTAAAGGGGAGGAGGCAGACGCTCCTGGCTTGGGGTG
The DNA here is from genome assembly GCA_017311315.1 of Dendrocalamus latiflorus. Lineage (NCBI taxonomy): Eukaryota > Viridiplantae > Streptophyta > Magnoliopsida > Poales > Poaceae > Dendrocalamus > Dendrocalamus latiflorus. The sequence continues at coordinate 4,908,601 of CM029665.1, read as the reverse complement.
TCACGCACGGAATACCAATCGTGGTCTTTCCATAATGTATTCATATTTTTTTGAAACAAATATAAATACAAATAAAATATTATAATGAATATAAATACGAATCGAATACCTACTCAATTTGATCGGATACAAATATCCTATGGCATAATAAAGTTTAGCAATTAACATCGGTTTTATAGTAATATTTATACTTATTTTCTTTTATTTTATCATGTAATCATTGATTACTGGTGTTATTTTGCTGCTAATCCTAAGTAATTTTAGATATATTGCAAATAAACATGTCGAATTTGGCTAAAAAGAGCATACAAAAAATTTTATTGAGAGATATGGCAAATTAGAATCTATCATGACAACGGCCCCATCAAGATTATCAAAATACATATATAATATGCTCAATTTAAAAATCAAATGCAAAATATATATTAGCTAGCTAGTACTATTATATCCGTCGAATCTAGATATTATCCGTATTTGATTCCACACCTATTTACATACCATATTCATACATTCGTATTCGACAAAAAAATCTAGATACTATCCGGATTCAAATTTATTTTATAATATATTTTTATTTATCGCATTCCATACCATCCGAAGGATAAAACGGATAACGAAGATCCGTTCCACACGCCCTACTCTTGCCAAACTTTGGGCTTGTCTGGGCTCAAAAGATGAGTGGCCGTCCGGTTAAAAGCTGGGCTAGGATTCATATTGGGCCCAACCCAACTTTAAATTCGTCGTCCTGAGCCTAAAGACTTATTTATTTGTCGCCCAATGCCCAAGCTGGTGGTGTGTCTACTACGTACGTACGCGTGTATGCCATTTTTTCCTTGCGAGGATATGCCATTGTATTTTCTTTACATTATTGTATGGCATTGTAATAATGTAAAAAAATGCATCTTCTTAAAAGAAAAATTACATGCTTAACTCTGTGATAATAGCCTAATATAACATGGGAAAAATTCGGAGCTCCTAAGCCTAAGCCGAAGAGAGTCCATGCCGACGAAGCTGTGCTGAATCTAAGGGCCTGTTTGGCAACGGCTGCAGCTTATAGCTTTTGGCTGAAATTTTTGAATTTGACTGTTTACGGTACAGATTACGGAGAGATAGATACTCACTTGCGATTTTGGATGGTACAGATGTTGGGCTTTTACCGTGTACATCGTTTAACTTGTAGACCCCATCTTAAGAAAATACTCCGTTTGAAAGTTAGGTACTGTAGCAAAAGCCAAAAGCCGCCAGCTTCGGAGGAAAAGAACAGGCCCTAAGCAGCAGCAAAATAGATGAACATGCTGCTTATCTCGCGAAATGCTACATAGACAGGCATATTGTTGTTGGCTTGCAATAATTTTGGTTCATTCAGTTTCTGCTACAGATAACATATATACAACATAGATAAAGACTGACAGCAGAACCAGCTCAGCTATGTCCTCCCTCTTACAAGTACCCTCTTACAGAACAAAGGAGAAGCCTATGTTATTTTTCTAAACCGGACCTGAGAGGGCTGAGTGATGGCAACTGGTTGGTGATGATACTACTATTCCAAAATGCCCAGTGAATAGAATAATAATCACTCGCATCGCATCACAAAAATTCACAAGCCACGAATCTGTGGTGGCTGCTTCATAATTCACAAGCCACGAATCTGTGGTGGCTACTTCATACCTCCTGGACTTCCAATCTACATCGCCGCTGAAGCTCGTAGAGCACGAGCAGTGCAGTGGAGTCCTGTGAACTCTTCTTATTTGCACGCCCGTCTCCTGTGAGGCTGATCATATCAATATCTGGTATGTGCAACATTATGGTGGGCGGTGGCGTAGCTTTCTCTAAGGAATCGCCAGGGGAGGGCAAACCATTCATTGTCCGCACTGACATTATAGTCTGAAGTTCCTTCTCAATCTTACCACAATTCCTCAACACCACTAGGTCAGCAAACTCTTTGGATTTGACTTTCAGATTGAGTTCAAACCAGGCAAAGCAAATACGGTCGCAGATGCGTTGTCTCGTCGGGATGAACACATGTCCCTTTCGGCTATATCTATCCCTTCCTTTCCACTGCTGGAGCAGCTCAAAGAGGAGGTCCATTCACTGCTAGAATATCAACCATTACATTCCTAAAATGGCTGCTCAAGAACTGCCAGCCACATGGTCCTTTATCGACGACCTATTTCTTCACTGTGGTCGAATTTTTGTGCCGGCTTCATCTCCTTGTGTTTAGCATATTATTGTTGTAGCCCATTGACTGGCCATGAGGGTATTCAAAAATCGCTGCATCTAATCTGCAAGGATTTCTACATTCCTAACCTTAAAGAATTGGTCAGAGATCATGTGAACTATTATGAGGTTTACCAACGTAATAAAGTAGACCATCTTCACCCCGCTGGTCTGTTGCAACCTCTTTCGGTTCCCTCAGATTTTGACTCACATCTCTATGGATTTTATTTATGGATTCCCTCATGTCCATGGAAAATTGGTTATCCTGATCATGGTGGATAGATTCTTGAAATATGCTCACTTTGTGCCATTAACCCATCCTTACATGGGAGATTCATGTTTTTGCCACCCTTAAGATTGCCACCGAAACTCTGTCACTTACATGTGGGGCCACCTGAGTCACTAACAACGGGCCCGGGTGGCAAATCTGTTGCCACCCGAGTCGTAAGGGTGGCAAATACATAAATTTCCCTCCTTACACAGCCTACTCAGTGGCTCATTCCTTCTTCGATGCTATTGTTCGCCTCCATGGGTTTCCAGAGTCTATTGTCAGTGATAGAGACACAGTCTTCACGAGTTAATTTTGGAAGGAGTTGTTTATGTTGGCAGGGGTGTCTCTTGAGATGACATCAGCCTTTCACCCACAATCTGACGACCAAAGTGAGGTGGTCAATCACACAATTGAAATGTACCTCCGTTGTCTCAGTGGGGATCATCCACGTCATTGGGTTCGCTGGCTTCCATGGGTAGAATTCCGCTACAACACCTCATATCATTCGGCCTTAAGGGCGACGCCATTTCAAGTGGTGTATGGTCGCCCTCCTCCTGCCATCATTCCGTACACGGAAGGTTCTACCCAAGTTCCTGCAGTTGACGCTACTCTACGTTCTCGAGATGAATTCCTCACTAACATTCGAGAACATTTATTGCACGCTAAGCAGGCATGAAGGATTTTTATGGCAAGCATCATCGTGAAATTGAATTCAAAGTGGGCCAATGGGTTTAGCTCAAGCTTCGTCACCGTCAGGCTGTTGGCATTACATCCAAATTGTCCAAACTATCACCCAAATTCTATGGGCCATATCAAATCAGGGCTCGCATTGGCTCAGTTGCTTATAAACTTCAGCTTCCGGTGGCTGCTCATATCCATGATGTTTTTCACATGGCCTTCTTGAAAAAATTTATGGGTTGTCCTCCAACAACTCCTCCAGCTCTGCTAGCAATTCTTAATGGCCGTGTTATCCCTACTCCCTCAAAAATTGTTTCTTCGTGCAATGGGCATACCAACTCGTCTCTGAAGCCTCCTAGATTTCTCATCCTGACTTTAAGAACCAATATCTAGATTTTTAGCTTAAGGACGAGCTGTTTCCTCAGGAGGGGGGAAATGTTATGGATGTCTATTGGGGTAAACATTACATTAGACACTCTCGGTAGGCTCTGGATTTGGGTTCAACCAGCACTTCGACCTCATTCGACAAGACATGATAAGCTACAGCCGGTTATACCAGGACTCAAGCGGTCAGATCGGGATTCAGGCGGGCGGTCAGACCAGGACTCAGGCAGTCAGACCAGAGTCAGGTGGGCAGTCGGACCGGGATTTCAAAAAGGTTACTTGTATTAGGAAAGAGTCTAGATTGGCTTAACCAAACCTGTTAACTATGATATGTAAGTCGGTTTAGGGTATTAGAATTGGAGTCGGTTTTGTACATCCCGATATATAAAGGCACAACTTGTAATCTCGAGGACAGGCAAGAAATAAAGTATCTTCTATTCCCCAAACCCTAAGTCTTAATTTGGAACTCAGCCACGGCAAAGCTAGGAGCGCCCAACCGGCAGACTAAAGACCAGATCCATCCTACCCATCCATAAAACATAAGATCAAGAGCTAAGATTCTTAACACTTTTGTACGTGGTTTTTTAGGGGTACTTATGCACGTGGTATAGCTCTTGCTCATTTGTTTTTTTTTTGTTTCCATCACAGCTAACCAAAGACCAGCACGTGGAAATAGCGGAAAGGCTTCAGATGAAGTTCCTCATGGGAAAAACAATTTTTTCTTGGCAAAATGGTTTGGTTTTGGCTCAAAATAACTTGTTTCATTTCTATTAGTTTGATTATTCATTCAAATGATATATCGTGAATTTGATAAGTGCTATGTGTTGAGAAAGTAGGAAGTAAGATGACTTTCTTCTCGTATCATGTTCATGTGAAATGACAGTGTTCCTCAAGGCGGCCGCCTAGGCGCTAAGTGCCACCCTCCCGCCTAGCCCGTCTAATCGGCGATTAGATGCTAGGCGCCAGTTTGCCAGTCGATTAGCACCTAGCGCCTTGGTGAACACAATGAAATAAACACCGTACACCGCATTTTGTAACTATTGAACTTGGCCATTTGGTCAAATAAATTTACTTTTCCATGCCTACATATTTGACTATCTGCAACTATTGAAGCACTTCTAATGTTCTATTTTAGACTGGAAATTGAGAGGACCCTAGGATGCTGTTGATTACAGCTACTAACATAACAAAGATACATAAGAATTTTCTTCGTCTAGAGCATTCCTAATTTAATTTGGCCGTCAACTAATGGGAAAGACATGAACATTAAAAATGACAAGGAATAGAACTTTGTGAACTTCTGAGTTGACGGTGTCTGTTGATTTGTCCTCCAAGGTGCTGCTTTCTTTTTCCTACATCCTGTATGACTTACACTGTTTATTTGTTGGTTTTAGTCTGTACGACACATATTAGCCATTTATGCTCAATGGGCATGCCTGAAATCTTAACTGGGACTTCGGTATTACCGAAGCTACATGGCCCAAATGCTATCATTACGAGAAACCTGGTTGAAAAGTATTGCATTCCTTGACTAGTTGCCTTTAACAATAGTACATCTGAATTACAAGTATTATACTATCAGGAATTTGTGCCACTATCTGCGCCCTGTTCTTGAACAGAGAGTAGAGCAAACTAGGGAAGGTCAAAATAAATGAGTAGAGGAAGATAAAGAAAGCAAAAGCAGAGTACTAGATAGTAGGGACCAGCTCTTAGCTGGAGTTTCCCTGGATAAATCAGCATGAATGCATGATTGGGAAAGGCAATGCCATTGTGAATCCTACCTGTCATCACCCTCCATGTTTCTCTATCAGAACCAGCCTGTTCCTAATCCCCAGGACTATCCTGTGCCCCTCCAGTCCAATCTTCAATGTGCCCAACACCCTCCAATGGAAAGAAATAGAAAATTTAAAATCATTCCCCTTACACTTCCATCTTCCAATCCATTACATGATATGAATTATCGGTTCATAACATGGTAAAATGTCCACTGTAATGTAGTAACAAAGGTAGGATCCCTAGCTCATTCAACCTTCCATGCGTAAAGAAACAGGCAGAAATCAGAATATTCATCGGGGTTGAAGTCAGAAGTCGACGATGGAGACGGTGCCTCAGGCTTGAAGATGAACAGGGCATGCCTCACCCCTGTGCCGAAGAGCCAATCATGGGCATCCCAGTACACCTGCACCTTGAGCTTATTGATGGAGATGCACTCGTTGCCTCTGAACTTCCATTGTAGGTGCTTGACGAGAACATTTATGCACCCGTCGATCTTGATCACCATGTTCACGTCCATGCCGCCGGTAAGGTTGCTGCTGCTGCACTCTATGCTGATGTCGTGCAGCTTGCCTTTCTCATGGAACTTGGCTTTGGTGAGGAACCTCTTCTTGCTGAAGACGTGCTCCTTTTTGCACACCAAGACGGCGTCTTGGAGCGACGGCCGTGACCCGGTGCGCCGGAACGCCTCCTTCTTGAGGTTGCCGAGGAGAAGGACGACCTCCTCGTCCGAGACAACCGCGACGTAGTAGTCAGACAGCGGCTCGGGCTCGTCGGAAAACCTTGCGCTCCTGAGGTCCCAGACTACGTCGATGGCCTTGCCGTCGACCTGGAACTGCTTGGCGCCATACTTGCGCCAGAAGTGCCACGGCTGCATCTCCACCTTGCAGGCCCTGCAGCTCTTGGTGCTGCCGTTGGCGTCGGCCTCGCCGTACTCCCTGCCACTCCTCTCCTTGCCGTTGCCCGCTGATCCTTCGATCGACACTGACAGGCCGTGGGTGAGCAGGTTCCTGCACCACGTCACGGTGACCAGGCGGCTGTGCCCGGAGATCTCTGCGCGGTAGACAAGCGTCACCGCGCTCTGCCCTGACCTGGTGGCCGCGGCGGATGTCGGGATGTCCGGGAGCTTCTCGCCGGACGAGAAGCAGGAAGGAACCGAGAACAAGTCCTGCATCATGTACTAACTATGCCTTCGGGCTGAATGGATCCTAGTATTTGATCGAGGTACAAACTATGAGACGAGGGGACTAAGGAAGGCTATACATAGGCGCCATGGAGTGCCATGGAGCCATGCAGAGATGTGGAGTTGGGCGAGGAGAGGAGACCATAGGTTAGCAAACCGAGCTGGAAAGGAGGAAGGCCAAGAAAGTGAGCTGTACATGAAAGTGAGTGGAGGAAGCCCTCATGGGATGTTTAAACCGGAGGAACCTTCTCCGCTTGCTTGGAATAAATGCTCTATATTTCAGGGACCAATGTTGATTTCTCTGCAGCAGGCCATTAGGGCAGTCCCAATGGGGGTTTCTAGATGTAGATTCCAAGAAAGAAATAGAGCAATTAATGTCCAGTAGAAACTATCTCTCCAAACCCATGGTTTCTACAGCAGAGTTAATACAAAGGATAAATTAAATGCAACACAAAAGGAGAGTAGATCAACTGTGGCAATCAGCCATGTAGCCTCCAGAAAATGACAAGAATATACAAACGAAGAATATACAGATGCTGTCAGGTACTCGCCGGAGAGACGTCCCTCCCAGACGCCGGCGATCAACCCCTGTTCACAGAACACACAAAATGGAAAACAGAACTCTGAAGAAAAAGTTCACCCGCAGGTATTTTTGGTGCTCAACTAGAACTGAGCATTTTCTGGAGATTTCCATTTATATAAGCAAAAACGATTACAAGCTGAAAACTAGGACACTAAGTCCATGATCCTACAAAACCGCCATGACCAAGTATACATGCAGAAAACAACGGGAATGTAATCGTGCAGACTAACTAACATGCACAAGAATTATTCAAACATTCTCCTCCTAAATCTTGTGCACCTGAGTACAGGAAGACAAGCCAATCATCTTGACGAGTTCTTGAAACTTGATCTTCCCAAGAGGTTTTGTCAGAATGTCTCCCAACTGCTCATCAGTTCTGATGAATTCTACCTCAATCTGGCCATTGCTTGCATAATCACGAATCAAATGAAAACGTGTATCTATATGCTTGCTCCTGTCATGGTGTACCGGGTTTTTTATCAAAGAGATTGCAGACTTGTTGTCTACCCTCAATACCGGCCTGCTGGCACTAGATTGGCAGATTTCCGACAATAGCCGAGCTAGCCACACACCTTGACATGCTGCTGTTGCAGCCGCAATATATTCAGCCTCACAACTTGACAGAGCCACAACCTTTTGTTTAGCAGACTGCCAGCTGATTGCACTGCCTCCCAGAAAGAAAAGAATCCCACTAGTGCTCTTCCTACTGTCCACATCTCCTGCTAAATCACTGTCGCTGTACCCTAGTAATGCAGGCTGTTTGTTACCTCCTCTTGCATAAAACAGCCCCATATCCCTTGTCCCAGCAATGTATCTCAGAATGTGTTTCACTGCTGCAAGATGATCTTCATGGGGTTCCTCCATGAACCTACTAGCATAGCCAACAGCAAAGGCAAGATCTGGCCGAGTGTTGACTAAATACCTGAGACTTCCAATCAGGCTTCTGTACATTGTAGCATCAACAATTGGACTTGAACTTTGCTTGGACAGCTTGAGTTTAGGCTCCATTGGCACTTGTGAAGGATTGCAATGGCTCATCCCTGCCACTTCCAGAATCTTCCTAGCATAAGCTCCTTGACTGATTGAGATCCCATCTTCTTGCTGCTTCACTTCTAATCCCAAGTAGTAATGCAGTAGTCCTAAATCAGTCATCTTGAACAGCTGGGCCATTTCTTTCTTGAACTTGTGAATGAGGTTGCTGCTGGTCCCTGTGATCACAAGATCATCAACATACACCCCAATAACCAGCTGCTCACCAACTTTGCCTCTAACATAGATGGCATGATCTGATGGGCACTTCTTGAAACCCAAAGACATGAGGCTCTCATCAAGCTTCTGATTCCAGGCTCTTGGTGCCTGATGCAGGCCATACAAGGCCTTTTGGAGCTTATACACCTTGGACTCACTTCCCTTCTTCACAAAACCAGGTGGCTGTTGTACATACACTTCCTCCTGCAACTCCCCATTCAAAAAGGCTGATTTTACATCCATGTGATGGATCTCCCAACCTTCATGAGCTGCTAAGGCCACAAGCAATCTTACTGCTTCCATGCGTGCCACTGGTGCGAAAACTTCATCAAAGTCGACGCCCTGCTGCTGTGCATACCCCTTGACAACCAGCCTCGCTTTGTGCCGAACTACAGCCCCCAATTCATCCCTTTTAACCTTATACACCCATTTCAGACCAATTGCTTTGCGATCTCGGGGCAGCTCAGTGAGTGTCCAGGTCTTGTTGTCCTCAATTGCCTGCAGCTCCTCCTCCATGGCCTTGCGCCAGCATGCTGATTTTTCTGCCTCGGCCACTGAGCTTGGCTCCTCGGCGCTCACAGCTAGCAGCTGCCCATCTCCCAAATTACGCACAGCATAGCCAGGTGGCGTACCTGGACCCACAATGTCGTCCACTGCCCGGAACCGCAGTGTGGTATCTTCATCATGATCAGCGTCAAGGGAGTCGCCCAAGTCTGCTGGTGGAGATACAAACTGGACTCCAGCAGGTGACTGCGCTCCCGGGTCTCCTGGTGAAGATGGCGCTCCGGTCATCGGTGTTGAGGGGCTGTGTGGCGATCCAGCCCACTCCGACTCTGCAGACGACATGTCCGCCTGAGCTCCAGGTGGACTCGCTCCTCCGTCTTCATGCTCCAAGGTGTCGTGCGGGTGCACGGACACATATTCGACGACGAAGCCGTCGTCGCTGCTCTCAGTTGGTTCTGCCTCCTCCGCCATGGCAGACCAGTCCCACTGGCCCTGCTCGTCGAAGACGACATCCCGCGTCACATGGACGCGCTTGGTGGTGGGATCATACGCGCGGTACGCCTTGGACCCGCGCTCGTAGCCGACGAAAATCATCTTGCGGCCACGATCATCAAGCTTCTTGAGATGCGGCGAGGTGTCCCTGACGAAGACGATGCAGCCGAACGTCCTCAGATGATGCACCGCCGGTTTCTTCCCGTACCATGCCTCAAACGGAGTCATCCCCGGGACGCTCTTCGTCGGGCACCGGTTCAGGACGTACACGGCAGTGTTAACCGCCTCGCCCCAGAACCAGCCCGGTAGCCCCTTCGCCTTGAGCATGCTGCGCGCGGTCACCACCACCATGCCATTCCTCCGCTCGACGACACCGTTCTGCTGGGGGCTATACGGTGCCGTGAGCTGCCGATGGACGCCGTCCGCCGCACAGTACTTCGCAAACTCGGTTGCGGTGAACTCGCCACCACGATCAGTTCGAAGTGCTGCCAACTTCTTTCCTGACTCAGCCTCAGCGCGCGCCTGGAACTCCTTGATTGCCTCCGAAGCCCGGTCCTTTGTTGGTAGCACGGTGATCCACATAAAGCGACTGAAATCATCCACCAACAGAAGGAAGTACCTGTTCCTGCTCGGGGTTGCCGGAGTAATAGGCCCGCACAGGTCACCATGCACCAGCTCCAGTGCGCGCTTCGCCCGGTACTACGCGTTCTTGGGGAAAGGGGACCTCTTCTGCTTCCCAGCAAGGCATGCTTCGCAGAGCTGGTCAACCTGGTTGATGTCCGGCAGTCCGCGTACCAGCTCCTCCTTCGCCATGCGCCGCAGAGCCCCCATGTTCAGATGGCCGAGCCTGGCATGCGACTGCCAGGCTGTCTCCCCGCCGCGCACGGCAAGGCACACAGGCTGCGCGATGGTCACCCGCAACACGTACAGGCGATTCGGCCCGCGCACCACCTGTGCCAGCAGCCGCCCGCCTGGTTCCCGGATCCTCATGACTCCTTGCTTGACGTGGATGTCGTAGCCGATCTCGTCCAGTTGACCGACACTCACAATGTTCGTCGTGAGCTGAGGAATGTAGTAGACGCCTGCGAACGATCTGTGTCCGCCGTTCTTGCAGCTGAACAGAATGGTGCCGGAGCCCTCAATGCGGGCGACGGAGTCGTCGCCGAACCGCACCGTCCCGCAGACCGCCGTGTCGAGCTCGACGAAGGCCGCCCGGGACCCCGACATGTGATTCGTGGCCCCGGTGTCGAGCACCCATGTACTCGTGTCGCGCTCCTGCTCGGCTCCTAGCTGCACGAAGACCTTCTCCTCCCGCAGCGACACCCGGCCGCGAGAGGTTACTGCCGCCGTCATGCTTGAACCCCTGGATCCCGCGTCTCGCGCCACCCCATGAGCTGCGCCGCGAGTCGCCCCTTGCCCTGCGCCGCCCGGTGATGGTGTAGGGGCGCGGGAGATCGCCGCCGCAGCCGGGCGTGGATCCCCGGCTTCCGTGCTGCAAGCCACCCCGCGAGCTGCTCCATCCGGCGATGGTGAGGGGACCCGCACCAACACAGGGGCGCGCGAGACCACCGCCGCATCCGGGCATGGATCCCCGGGTTGCGCGCCTCGGGGCCCCCTTCGATCTGCGCTTCCCGGCGTGCCTGGGGACGGCGAGGACGTCTGCGCCGGTGTGGGGAAGCGGGATCCGGCCCCTGCTGCTGGTGGCGGCGGTGCTGAATCCCCATGCGGCAAGGGCGTGAGTGTCGGTGGTGATGGGGAATTGCTTCCGTGCCTCACGCTGGGTGGAGATTTTACCTTTTGCCCCACACTGGCTCTCAACAGCAATAAAGAGACCTCCTCCTCCTGGGCCACATGAGCCGCTTCTTTCTTTGGCTTGGAGCGACACTCCCGGGCCCAGTGCCCGTATTTCCCACACCGCCGACACTGATCCTTGCCGAGTTTGCTGGGAGGGTTGGCCAGCCCAGACGAAGACGACGACTCCGCTCCAGAAGATGAGCCCTTGTTGCTCCCGCGGCCGCGACCGTGTCCACGTCCGCGCCCACGCCCGCGCCCGCCGCTGCTCTGGTTCTCCGCCTCGCGACGTTTCCGCCGCGCATCCCACTCTTCCTCAGTCAGATAAAGTTTACCTTCGTGAGTCACCGTCGGCGGCGGTGCTTCAAACGCCTCCTCGGCGGCCTTCAGCCGTCCAGTGATGTCGGCGACCGTCAACGTCGACACGTCCAGCAGCATCGTGATCGCCAACACGATCTGCTTGAACTTCGGCGGCACGCTGCGGAGGATTTTCTCCACAACCTTGCTCTCCTCCATAACCTCACCGAGAGTTGCGAGGTTGGCCACCATGCTGTTCAGACGCATGGAGTAATCCTCCACGCTTTCGCCCTCCTTGAATGTCACCAAGTCGTATTCTCGGCGCAATTGTTGCGCCGTCGCCTTCTTCACGCGGTCGTCGCCAATCCGCATGGTTGCGATGGCGTCCCACGCCTCCTTTGCCGTCGCTTTCCCGGCGACCGTGGGCACCATCTCCGGCGGCACGGCGCTGCACAGAGCGTCGAGCGCCGACATGTCATCCTCGACGTCAACGCCTCCCTTGTCGACGGCCGTCCAGAGCGACCGAGCCTTGAGCTTCACCTTCATCAGCAGCGCCCAGTTTGAGTAGTTGGTCTTGGTGAGGACCGGCCAGGTAGTCCCGCCGCCCACCTCACGAACCACTCGCTGAATGACGACGACGCCCATGGAGCCGCTCGTCCCGTCGTTGTTGTCGCCGTCCTTTGCCGGTGATGGTCCTGTCATCAGCGCGTATTCGATGGCGCGGTCTCGATTCCAACGACGGTACCTCGTCGCAATCGTGCCCCGGCCCGCAACAGGGCTCTGATACCACTTGTCAGGTACTCGCCGGAGAGACGTCCCTCCCAGACGCCGGCGATCAACCCCTGTTCACAGAACACACAAAATGGAAAACAGAACTCTGAAGAAAAAGTTCACCCGCAGGTATTTTTGGTGCTCAACTAGAACTGAGCATTTTCTGGAGATTTCCATTTATATAAGCAAAAACGATTACAAGCTGAAAACTAGGACACTAAGTCCATGATCCTACAAAACCGCCATGACCAAGTATACATGCAGAAAACAACGGGAATGTAATCGTGCAGACTAACTAACATGCACAAGAATTATTCAAACAGATGCTACATGAATCAGCATAAAGCCAATTATTTGAGCTTCGCACTCAAACAGGCTAAAGCATGACTAGTTAGTCTTGAGAGAGAAAAGGGGGATTTACAATCTCAGCTATAGGCAACAAAGGAAGATTGGGGCAGCGGCGCGGAATAAAGACTGCGCGCGGGAGAGCAAGGCGAGCGCGCGCAGAGGCGGGAGGGCGAGCGAGTGGCGAGGCGGGAGGGCGAGCGCGCGCAGAGGCGGGAGGGCGGGACGCGGGAGCGAGTGGCGAGCGCGCGGAGGCGGGAGGGCGCGCGAGCGAGCGCCCGGCGGCGGCGGCGCACAGGATCCGCCATCAAGCCGCTCGACTCTACTCGAGTCTCCCCAACGGGGTTTGCCTCGTTTCTATATGCATCGGTGCTAGCGTAGAAATCGTTCCTTGCCGTAGAAATCGTTTCTCCGTTTTGTGTTCTCTTTCCTCATTAATTCCTTTGCCACATCAGCAAAAAGCTGAGCTGTCAAGATAATTAATACACATAGAAACCATCATAAATACCCCATTGGGACTGCCTCCTATTTTTCTACCGCCAACCTTCACCATGAGGAGGGGGCAGAGGCCAAGGCTCTGAGGTACGAGAATTGCTGGATCTAGAGGTGCTACTGCTTTGGGTTTCAGACTGGTTAAACAGGATAGATTCTTAATTAGGCTGACTCTAGATAGATAAAAACAGGTTAGAAGAGTGAACGGGTAGGTTAAGTTACCTTATAAAAAAAGGTTGGGTTAGAGTTGGGTGGGTTTAGAAATTTTGGGTAAAGATCGGGTTGTGAACAGATTCAACCCATGGTGTGGCCTAATGGAGTGACTCTTGAATTGTCCATAGGTTTTAACTATCATACTCAGTTATAATTTTTATAAAATCATGTGAGAGCCACAATGCATATGTACCTGCTAATTTGCACAGAGTAGCTCCACATACAAAATCATTTGTAACAAATTTCAATCGATTTCATAAAACTTTCGTAGTGTGAATGTGATGTTGAAATTATAAATACCAAAGTTTTATGAAAACTTCCTATAAAAACATGTGGAGCCCATGTGTATGCCTAGCCCTACCGATCTGCGTAGAGTAACTCCCCTACACATATAATCATCTCCAATAAATTTTAATTGATTTCAAGAAATTTTTGTGGTGTGGACACGAAGTTAAAATTCTAAATACCGAAGTTTTACGAAACCTTTCTATAAAAAGCATGGAGAACCCATGTGTGCATCTAGCTCTGCCAATTTGCATGGAGTAGTTTTCTAAATACCGAAGTTTTACCAATGAGTGGGTTGATAAATGGGTTAGGAAATGGGTTGAACCCATGGGTTCGGGTTGAGTTGGGTTTAAGTGGAAGGTGGTTCGGGTTGGCTTAGGTTAGGTTTAAATAGAAAGTGATTTGGGTTGGGCGGGGTTGTAAAATAATCTTTTGTGGGATAGGTTGAGGTAAAAAGTTGACTTTGTCTCATATGAGTTGGGTTAGTTTTGGGTTAAGTTTAAACCCATTAGCAAGCCTAGCTGCATCTTCAAATCCTGCACCCTTCTCTCTGGCTATTCCTTGCTCCCATGCGTTGTACTTGGGATTTCTTGGGGCCTCAGGTCTCGGCAATTGCAAGCAGCTGCATGTGGGTAACATGCTACAGATAACAGGACATGTGGAGATGAGGCACAAGATTTCTGGGCTCTGGGGAAGTATAAGTGTATTGTGCCAAACATTTTGCAGGCAAGGCATGCAGGGGATTTGTGGAGTTGTTGGCCAGTAGAGCTGGATTTACGGCAGCAGAGGGTGAATTAACCAAGAGACTGTAAGTTACTGCTCGGCAATACGTTTCTGTGGCACCGCACGACAAACAAATCCCAGTCATCTGGCAACAGGAGCAGAATCTTCCTGTTTACTGGACTGGCTGTGGACTGTAGTACAGGGGCCTGCACCGCATGCATGAACAATGCTATGCAGATGGGAAAAGTTTGTGGATGAAGTGTACACTGCAACTAATGGCAGAATCTGGCCTTTTGTGTGGGAGGAAAGAAAGGAACGCTGGGTCATAAGCCAAAAGAGTGGTCAATGGACACAAGTGGCGTTTGGATAAGAGCTCTTATTTTCTTGCGAGGCAGGGACTTTAGATTGATGACACCTCCTCTACCTGCAAATCCTTGAAAAGAAGAGGTGACGCTCTTGAGCTCCTTGGGCTGTGGATGCTGGATAAACCTGTGGACATTTTTTTGTCGTCGTTGTGCAAAGCTTTCGGGAATGGTGATGGTTGCAGTGATGAAGGCAACGTGTGAGTCGAGAGGTTCCATGTAGAGGACTTGATCAGAGCATTTGGTGGCAAGTGACGGCGGAGTCAAGCATTCAACGTTCCTGAAAATCTTCCGTGATAGACTGGACCAGTGCTTGTTTGTTTATCGTTTGAGGCCTGGACCTCGAAACTAGAGAAGAAATCTTCAGCTTGTGTTGAAAAGGAGGAGGAGGGGGGTAATGAATGAAGAGTTGTTTAGTCAAGAAGTTGGTAAATGTTAGCTATACTAGCTCATAGAGATTAGAGAAGTTGACTAACCTCTACTATAGACATCACATTACACTGTTTATAATTGTACTGACGTCACTTGTGGATATACTCCATAAAGGTGTGGTCTACAATGTGTAGCTTTGACAGCTCATTTTTTTCATAATACATTGGTAAAAAATATAATAACATAATGTTATGGAAGTAAAAGCTTCGACCTTATATTCTCCAAAAAAAACGAGCATTTGGAAACGGAGGAATACAAGATCATTCCAATATCCACAAGGAGGCGTTATAATACGACGCTCTCTCTCTCTCTCTCTCTCTCTCTCTCTCTCTCTCTCTCTCTCTCTCTCTCTCTCTCTCGCAAAAATGATACGACGCTATATTGATCAACATAGATTTGGTTTCATCTAAAAAACAGAGGTTTGATTTTAGCTTCACTAACTCCCGGATACTGCATTCACTGCACAGGCCTCTCCTCATAATTCGTCG
This sequence comes from Dendrocalamus latiflorus, assembly GCA_017311315.1. Lineage (NCBI taxonomy): Eukaryota > Viridiplantae > Streptophyta > Magnoliopsida > Poales > Poaceae > Dendrocalamus > Dendrocalamus latiflorus. The sequence continues at coordinate 4,893,069 of CM029665.1, read as the reverse complement.
AGTTTCTTTTGATCCAACTCTACGACCTCTACTCCCCCATCCTTTTTGACTATGGCATCGTGCATTTGGCCAGTGTCTGTGTGCCATCGCAGAGGACATCAATGGCTGGCCGGGCCCTAGCACAGTGGTGGCCGTTGATCGACGGTGATTGCGACTTGCAACGCACCAAAGAAGTCGATCGAACGGCCACCAACCAAGAAGCTTCGATTCATGCCACGACGCCATGCTAGCCGTGCCATCCAGCCAAACCCAAACGGACTAGTCGCACGTACTGGCGTGAGGATTCTTGCCAAGCGTTAGAGCAACTCCAAAAGATTAGCCAAAAAAAGTATCTAAATTTAGTGATTTAGCTATTCTTTAAAATGAATCTCACCCAAAAAAAACAAGACACTCCAACAGGCTATCTAAACTAGAGGGCGCGCGGTGGGTCGCGTACGCGCGGGAATGGGGCGCAGCGTGCGGGAAGGAAACGCCGACCGCGCCAAGAGGCTGGATGGTGAGCGAGGTAGGCTATCCAAAAATAGAGAGCGAAGGAGGAGGGATGGAGAGCTACTAAATTTGAAGAGTCATTTACAGAGTTTATTGGAGATGTTTTTTCTCCAATAATAATCAAATTATCTTTAGAAAATGATTTAGCTTTGTCTTGGAGTTGCTCTTAACGCCTTTCTTGGAAGCATTCGCCTGGATGGTGAAGAGATGGTGGAGCACAGGACAGGCCCGTGAGCCCGTGACAGCGTGATTTGGACACGTTTGGGGCTTGTTTGCTTGGACCGTGATTCGTGACGGCCACATAAATATATAGATCTCGGGCTCGGGCCGGGTTAATTCCGCCTCGGACGCGATTCGCACTCCGGCCCGATTAATACGTTTTCCTGGCCACGTAAGGACCGCTTATATTAGTTTTTGGTTTTAACTTTCGACATCTTATAAATAGTAACAGTTTGTAAATATTAGAGAAGTCTGTAAAGAGACACTCATATACGATTTTGACTGAAATAAATGAAGTTACTGTAGTGTATACTACAATCAATTAGTAGATCCCGTCTTAAGAAAATACATCGTATAAAAGTAGTTTTTAGAAGTCAATATAAATAGAGCCAAACCTTTGGGACCAGTGCGCACATAAACAGGGGAGGAGTCAAGAGGGGAGGCGGGCACAGAGCAATGACACAGGCTGACAACAGCAGGACACGCAGCTTGAAGGGAAAGGCTTAGGGCAGTCCCAGTGCTCCACGTAGGATAGTGTCTATGACATTAATTAGATTGCCATGTAGGTGTTTTAGATGATGTGGCGCTATATTAAATAAGAGAGAGAAGAAAAAGAGGAAGAAACTGGGTCTCATGCAAGACCTAGTTTCTATGAGAAAACCAATGCAATAGACACTACCAAATTTTGCATTGGAGAGATGGTGGTATCTTCATGATAGATGGAGAAAAATTATGATTGGTGGAGAGGAGAGAGAGATTTTGATGCTTAATTAATTGCTTGGGTTATAAATAGACATGGTGCATTGGAGACAATAGTGTCTAAAGTAGTGTCTATATGACATGGCATAGATAGAAACTACTTAAGTGGTTTCTGCACTGGGACTGCTCTAAGGTAGATATATTGACGTTCATGGAACGACCACTCAACTTACAGTCGCAACAAATGACCAAGACTACCCCTAGTCGTGATACTTTACGATTCCGACATTTGCTCTAAGAATGAAAGACATTGGGGGGAAGATTCTCTCTATTCATAACTTTGTTCCAGAACAAGATTTGTCCGTGACCCTATACATTGAAGTAAGCTTCGTTCCATCGACCCTGATACATTCAAGCCTTACACGCCGGAGGGAAGAAATAAGGATCTTATCAAGCGCCATATACATATTTGCCTATTGAAATGTAACACACATGCAGCCTAAAATTCGCTAAAAGTCCGTTCAAGGCTCATACACCGGAGGGAGGAGGGAGGAAATAAGGATCCTATCAAGATGATTGACATCGTTATGAATGTTATCCTTGCGTCATGTACATATCTGCCTATTCAATTGTAACACCCTTCCTAAAATTTGCTAAAAGTTCAGCCCATGCACACATGTGTAACATCTCACTTGAGCTTTCCGAAGCATCTAGACTTCTAAAAATAATTTTAATAATTAATAACGACTTGAGCTTTCCGAAGCATCTAGATGCCATACTATTAAAAGCGGTCATGGTTAATAACTTGAGATAATATTGTACCATATTGATCAATCTGGGCACATGCATGCATTTTGATTTAATTTATTATCCCTCTCTGAATTTTCTTTGAAAACCGGTATGACCGTCTTTGTAACCACAGTAGTACTGCTGCATCGGTACTACTTGGCATTACATGTCGGTACGTTATTTCTAGAGAGGTCCTATTTTGGACTTCAACTGCAACGGTACTACTGCTGTTCTTGACCGGTAGTACCGCAACGGTACGACTGCATTGCATGATCGGTACTACCATATGTGGTATGACCATATTTTAGTTGGCAATGGTTATTTTCTAGAGAGATACATTTTTGAGATATTTTCCCCTATGGAAAATAGTACTACCACGGCATTAGTATGGCCGGGGCATGCGAGTGCAGTACTTCTGATTTTTGGATTAACAACTAGTTTTAACGCATTTAATGATAGTAAGTAGCCGTTGAACAGTGGGTGTAGTAGTACCAGCCAATCCATGGCAATAGTACCGCTCCACCTGATTTTGGGGATTTCGTCCCCAACGGTTACTCTGGTTGGTAGAGCCTATAAATACCTCTCCACCAACAACAAAAGCTTACTCTTAGACCCTAATTGAATACTCTTGAGCTCTTGCATCCCTCTCTTCAACTCTAATATATTAATTTTACATTTTTAGGTTGCTGAAAGTATTCAGGTGCATTGTATCATTTGGTTAATCTTTGTAACACTTGAAGACCTTCAAGCAAACGTCATTGGCTTATTACTCTTGGTGGTTATCACCACCTAAACGGTTTGGAGGAGTTGGTCCAGTGATTTCTTTAAAAAGGTTGTGAAAACCCCACTATGATTGTGAAGGTTGGAACTTATCTCTCGGAGTGCGAAAAAGTTACCCTAGTGGATTGAAGAAAGGCTTAAGTTGCGCAAAGAGCCGGCTTGATTTGTTTAAGCTCCTTCAAAGTGGATTAAGAAAGATTGGCAAGTCTTCAAGAGCACAAAAAAAATTCTTGTGTTCATTGCATGGTTTAACTCTCTTGTCTTTTACTTTCCACACTTACATTTCTAGTGATTAATTACCTGACTTGTTTAGTTAGAACTGTATCTTACCTAGACTTAGTTTGTTGGTGCTATAGTGAGACCAAGAACTTTTAGATTTTGAATTGTGCAAAATGATTTTGTAGTTCATACTTGCTTAAAAATCGTGATTTAGCCAAAATAATTTAGAAACCTCCTATTTATCTTTTAACCTGAAAGTGCTACTATTTAGACAAATATGTATTATATGCTAGTGTAATATAAGATAAATTGGCAATACGGTCCTAAAGGGCAGGATGTTACATAAATTGACTCAGTTGCTTGCCTTGATGTGACATGGCCCAAACGCTAACCAAGACTTAATACACTATCTTGTGTGCCTGATGGGACCAAGAGAGAAGGTGTCCCACTTCATGGGACTGTAGCTCTATTTGCAAAAGAAAGAACCCACCAAATACACAAACATCATCCAAAAAATCACAGATGGATAAGAAAATCACATATGGGACAAGAAACTCTCGGATCAAATATTGGAGGAAAATAGAAGAAAGTATAACAAGTTTATAGCCAATTTTTTTCATTTAAATATGATAGGGAAGGGAGGGGCCTAACACTGTTCTATAAGAACTCTTTGGACCCCTTGACTGAGAAGTTACTTGAAGAGTTGAAATCAACTTGCAACTAAAGAATCAGAAACACAACCTGCAACTGCAGATGCAGAAGTGGCAGAAATACTTGAGGACTACCAAATCGCATTTATACTAGTCGCAACCTTTCCACGGTTCTTAGGTGACTTACAACAATCATTCCATGATGAAAATGACCTCAACAAATTCAGAGATGAGGATGAATTCCAAACTCAAAAGGTAAGACTGAAATCTACGGAGCAATTCAAGTATATATTCAAATATATCAAATTTCAACTATCTAAAGTAATAAATGAAAGGAGTTAATACATTGTTCTAATTGAACCATTTACTCTCCGTTTTTGCTTACAATTCCTCCTACCAACCTATACCATATCTGTGGTGACCCATGTCATTATTAAGTGGTAATAGCACTAGTCAATGATTATTATTTGTTGAAACACTATTTCAATAAATAATAAGCTCATCTCAGAGTGTTGCAGCAGAATAATAATTAGAGTCTGAACATAATATTACATAAACATTGCCACACATGGCTAAAGTCTTTTACAAGGCCACAAGTGCCTGAATATTATAATAGATACGGAAGCAGTTCTAGATTAACTAATAACTACAACGGTATTAGGAAATATACAATATCGTATTAATTTACATATACCCTGAGACTCGTGCTCAAGCTGCTAGTAATACCTTTAGTCATCCCAGGTCTCGTATAAGGTGTCCACCTCATACGGGTCATACTCAAGATCACCTCCCTCCTACTTGGCATAGAATTCCTCTGGGTAGGTCTCATCCACACCAAGTAAAATTCCCAGACTGGCTAACCTCTAAACAAAAGAGAATAATAGTAATGGTAAGTACAGAGTACTCAGCAAGCATTAATAGTAAAAATACACTTTTATGATCATAAGCTAACATTTTAGTAACTCCAACCTCATCTCATAACATCTCGCTAATAAATATTTTTAGTTGGTAAAAAATTCATATTGTTAATTTAAAAAATATTGAACACTCGTATAACCAGATAGGATCTCCAATGGTTCACGTAACCCCCAGTCCACGAGACATACATGAATTCATTATTTATATAGTACTGCGCAGACTTATACCACTTTACCCATAGTCACCCTAATTTTTGTAGCAAATGGATCTTCGCATTTTCTTATATGCAATGTCCAAATCAGAGCATAGAACTTTTACATCTATCTCAGTATATTATACCTCCACCTGACTAGTCATAATCGTTGGTCTGAGACAGTTTCTCGCCCTCACCTAACACCTACATAATTATGAGCTAATCATTGATCGGATCAGATACACCTTCTCCTGATGCTTCACATAACTAAATATATGCGTCGGTCTTATCCTTTATGCCCCTGAGTCCAATTGAGACCTCACCCATTTTACTTCCTAGATAAATCTACATACCCAGTTATAAAGTGCATAAAACTTTGATGGAGTTATTGATCCCGTTTGTCCTCGACGGAACAATGATTGATATGACCAATACGGTCCATTACATGAGTGAAATTGGTAAGTCCTTATATTTTACCCTTATGTAGAGGGTATCGACCTTTCCCTTTGTCACCTTCCCATGGCACCCTTTGCTAGGGGTGAAAATGGATCAGATAGTGTCCAAACTCATCCATATTCGTATTTGTAAATGAATATGAATATGAATTCAAATATTTTTTATACAAATACGAATTGAATATTATAACGAATACGAATTCGAATAGAATATCTACTCAACTCGGTTGGATCCAGATATCATCATAACTTATGTAGTATGAAGACATTAATAATATTTTATCCTCGTATAATAACGCTTAATTATTCTAATTCATTTACTTCACCTAAAAAACATGAATTCATGTTCAATTAAAAATTTTGTCTAACTAATTAGTCGTATTGTAATAAAATATGCATATTACTTCGTCAAATATGGATACGAATCTGGATAAAATAACATTTCAGATGGCAAAAGTCCATACCATATTGGCATCTATATTTTCTATACGAATACAAATAGAATATAAATTATTAATCGGATGGAAAAATCTATACCATATTCGCATCCTATCAAATATGGTATCCGGATAATACGGATAATTTATATCCACTTTTCACCCCTACCCTTTGCCCACTATTTACTTATACTATATGTCAACTGCTCCATTAGTTGAGACTGTTATTTCTCTTTCATTTCTTTCACATAGCATTTATCTGGATGAAACATGATTTTATTTTATGCAGGGTGATAATAATTTAGTAGATAAATACTTGTCTTAATTGAAGATAATCTGATCACATGTTCTAAGGTATGCTTGCCTGCGAGTTGATCGTAAGTCTCGGTCTCATATGCGCTCGGGTGAAACTCCCTAAGTCAATTTAGCTTATCGCAGAATTTACAATTAAAAGCTATTTTATACAACCGCATGGAGCTAGTTTACTAATGACAATTAGTTCAATTTAATATCTACGAATTATTATTATCTGAGTTCTGCAATTTAAATACTATCTAAATGACTAGGCATGCAACTATATGTGTATCGGAGCTACTAAATGCAATTATTTCTAGTTGGTTCCAATCAAGAAAGATTCCTGACATTGAAGAAAAGGAGGAAATGAATGTCCTTTCCCTTGGCATTGGAGCTACTAGAGAGCACTCCAAATCCAGCACGAGCAGTGGATGCGAACCGAAATCGCCAGTCCAATTACATGAATTGTTCCCAGGTCAACGGATTCGAGAGACAGATCATAAACTCATGGTGCTGAGGAAAAGGATGTAAGACTGCAAAGAAAACCCACTGCACAATCTTGAAGATCAAGAACACAGCACTGGTCATACAAGGAAGAAGCTACGGCTTAGCGAAGAACAGTTGACGGTGATGGAAAACGTATACGAAGAGTCGAAGAGCATACCAATCCCGATCCAGTAAGTTCATATTGTGATATTACTGAACATTGATGAGTGAGAACTTTCATCTTTCTTAGCTAGTATTGAAGAGTAAGTCCCATGATTAAAATTAGGCTCTAAAGCAAGGGCTGGCAGAGAAGCTGAACGTAAAACCACGCCAAGTTGAAGTCTGGTTCCAGAACACGAGAGCCCGGTTCAAAGTTATTTATCCTCCATTTTTCTTTAAAGAAATCCTTAAAAGATGTTCAAAGCAGAATGTCGAGAAAGATCATTTCAGTACATAAACAAGGCGACATAGTTCATATGCAGAGATGCTGCCATACGTTTCCTTACAAAGTTCAAAAAATAAGATTTGTCTCTCTGCAGGAGGAGGAAGAAGTAGACAGAAACTAATTAAAAATCCATTGTCCTAATTGTGACGTTCCAAATCAATACAAGTTTAGGATGCATGCACACACACCATTAATTCGCCTACTCTTGCGCAACACCACAACATCACGAACACTTCCCCTGAAACCTCTCCCCTCCACCCCTCTGACCCCCTCCTCCCACTATAAATCCTTCAAGAACACTGCCTCCTCCATCCCACCAAGTTTACAATAATCCAGCTCAATAAACAAACCGTGCTCCATCTCTACCAAATTGCGCTCGCATTTGCAGCTGATAAGATACGCAGGAGTTGATGGCGGCGAGGTCCGACGAGCTTCGCGTGACGCTACTGGCCCTGGCCCTGCTGGGGCTGCTGCTGCTGAGCCACCACGCGGCGCCCGTCGACGCCGCCGCCGGCGGCAGCCGCAAGAACAGCTTCAGCATGAACTACGCCGGCGCCCGCCACATCCACAGCTTCAGCATGAACCGGGACGACTCGGAACACCACGGCGGCCGCAACGGCGGCGGCGGCCACTGATCGATCCATCCATCCAGCGCAAAAATTGATTAACCCATGGCTTATACAGCACCGTTACTACCATAAGCAGGTGTGTGGGATCGATCGGTCAACCAACCGGAGCGTGCGTGATGCTGCTGAGTTGTTCGTCTGTCCATGAATTGTTCGTGTGGTTCGATTCGATCTTTATTTTCTCTCTCTAATCTTGGTCGCAGTTGCATGCGTGCATCTGCCTGCATCAGTCATTTCTTCTTTGTAACTCTGGGAGTAAAACAACGACCCGGTCGTTGGTTTGTGTACGTCAGATACTTTTTCCGTCCTATAATATAAGTGGTCATTTTTGAAAAATATTTTATTATATAAGTCGATTACAAAAACTAAAGATATAATTATTACAATATTTTCACGATGTACTCATAATTTAATGCTAAAAAATAAATGAGTGGTTGTAGTATATCATTTAATAGGGGTATGTATAATTTAATGCTATTAATTTTTTAAATTTTAATATCTTTGTAGTCTGTGCGTATAATGGATTTTGAACTTATATTATAAAATAGAGGGAGTAATTTACTTAATCGTTTATGGATTTACTTGAATTTGTTACTCATTAGGGTACGTGTGCAGAAGATGAAGAGCAAATACTTGCGCATTTTTTATTTGGTATGAATAAAAATATCAAACACATCGTGCCATTTCAGCCTTACAACACTGTCATAGAGTTGGTGCACCAAGCTACAAAAGCGGAGAAACAATTGCTAGGAGATGTAAAACCAACACCAAGAACACCATTTTTCAACTTAAAAGCTACATCATCATCATTTAATGTCACCAAAGCACAATTAAATTTAGGATGAGGTACATTTTTAGCTAGTATAAATTCAAATGATAATGCTCATCCTTCTCAATTACAAAATCAACACCTACCTCAAGTGAAAAGAAAATTACACCATCCCCTACATCCTCAATTGATTTTATAGCAAAGAGTAGGAAAATTCAATATTTCAAGTGTTTGGGGTGTGGTCATATTTCTAGGGAGTATCCCAACAACCGGGTTATGATTGTGTCAGAAAATGAAGAGTATGAATCCGCAAGCGAAGATGAGGTTGAGCTCAGTTATAAAAATAAATCCTAGAGTCGGGTTTTTCAAAACCTATTGGCCTGCAGCCACGACTTTATTAGTGTAAGACTTTGAGTGATAATAATAACCTACAGTTATCTAAATTAACAGATAATTATTTCTAGGGTTACAATGGCGGGGTTACAAGTTGAACATGGCATTTTATCGGTGTTAGGTTTAACTACATAACATGTCATTCTAAACATTTTATTTTACTTTGAACTAGCATTTCACAACTAACATAATGCAAATAACATAATAACATAATTAAACATCATGGGATACAATATGTTCAAAGGTTTTGCGACTTGCCGTCAATCTGGACGATCTCAGCTAGCTCGAACGTAGAAGCACCGGAATCCTGAGACTGCACCTGAACCTCCGGGATCTCCGAAACTAGCGCAAACATATAAAACAAGTAAGTCCGGCTTGAAACTATTCAAGCGAGGAAAAATAAACTATTTAAAAAGGAGTCAATGCATAAATCCTCAAATTGGATTTTTTCTGGAATGAATTTGGGAAAAAGGATATCAAAATTGGGTTCAGGACATTTTTCTGAGCAAAGTGGTGAAATTTTGGAATTTTTGGGATTTTCTGTGATTTTCTAGGATTTATTTGGATTTTTCTGCTTTCTGGAAATTAGAACATTATTGGAAATTCAGGTGAACAGTGCTTGGGCCGGTCCGACGCTACAGCGCAGCCTGGCACTATGCGGCCCGCGGGCGGCGACGCGCGGCCCGCAAGCGCGCGCACTCGGGCGACTGGGCAGGCCGAGGGGAGGCGGCCTATGCCAACGCGCGCCCGCGCGGCGCGGATGGTTGACACGTTGCTCGGGCGGGCGGCCTAGATGAATTGGGAGGGGCGACCTGGATCGCTGTGGGCGGAGATCGGACGGCAGCGAGTTGATGAAAGTGGGCGGAGCGGGGACCAGGATCGGGTGGTTGAGGGGAGGCGGGGTTATGCAGATCGGACGGCGAAGAAGTGGAGAAGGCGGTGAAGCGGTACAGTGGGATGGACGGCTGCGGTTAAAAGGCGCCAGAGAGGAGGGACGGCGAGGATAGCGCCACGTCGGTCGTCGTCTTCCTCCAGATGTGCGCGTGTAGCAGAGGGACGGGGACGACTGTGCCTCCGCTCTCCGGCGACTGCAAGGGCTCCCGACGGCAAAGGAGGGTACCACCGGGTAGGGTTTGGCTTGAGGAATCCATTTTGGGCAGTTGGAAGGTGAGAGGGCCAAAGGAGAGGGCAGGGGACGGAATGGGGGAGCTCGGTTCTCCGGCGGCAATGGGGGTCACTGGGGCCGAAGGGGCCAAACCGGCGGCGGCTACACGTTCAGCTGGCCACGGTGAGGGGGTTTCCTCCGGAGAAGAGCTGCGGTGGCGGGGTTGCACGGACGATCACCTGGCCAACAGAGGTCACCACAACAGTTAGGGGGTAGTGAGGGTGCTCCGGGTAAATGCAATCGAAGAATGAGGGAAGGGTGGGGGAGATCAGCTCACGGGTGCCGTCGGCGCAGGGGAGAGCGGCGGCGGTGATTGGGGCGATGCGGCGTCGATTGGCTGCTCGTGGAGGTTTTGGGGAGTGACAGGAGGGAAATGGGGGAGGTGGAGTAGCTCGGGAGGCAAAGGGGGAGGGAGGAGGCAGTGGCGGGGTTTTATACCCGGGCGGAGGGGAGGGGAGCCGTGGAGGAGAAGGCACGGGCGCGGGTGCCGGGGTCAACCGGAGTGGACGGGAGCTGGTGGGCGTCTCCTCTGCGTAAATGGGGTGTGACCGGGCGCTGACAGCCGTAATGGCGAGGCGACGGCATGGGGAGCAAGTGGGCTGCGGCATGGGCAAGGGTGCATCCGCGCGCGGGAGAGGGAGGAGGCTGCCGGCTTCGGACCGGCTGACGTCGGGGGCGCGGCCGCGGGCGCAGAGGCGGTGCGGGAGCGGGCACGGGCGCAGCGCACGCGCGAGGGGAAAGCGGGGAGGGAGCGGGGCGCCAGCGGAGAGAGGGAAGAGAGCGGCGCCGAAGGAGAGGGAAAGCGGGAAATGGGGAGGGCGCCAGCGGAGAAGGGAGGCGCCCGGCCGAAAAGAGAAAGCGGCAACGAGGAGAACTTTCCCAAAAGGGAAAGTTTCCAGAATGCACTCAAAAATGCAGCAAAAATCATGAAATTTTTTGGTTTGATATTTTTAGGGCTTTTCACATCACGCGTGGCAGATTGGCAGTATGGCACTCGTGTCCTGCCATTTCGACCGCCCCTCCAACCACGTCTTCTTGACCATAGCACTTTGACTGCTTCTCTGACTATGGCTTCTCGACCACGGCACTTCGACCGCAACTCCGACAATGGATTCTCGACCACAGAACTTCGACCGTCACTCCGCCCATGACTTCTCGACCACGGCACTTCGACCGCAACTTTGACAATGGGTTCTGGACCACGGAACTTCGACCGCGACTCTGCCCATAACTTCTCGACCATACCACTTCGACCGCAACTCCGACAACAGCTTCTCAACCACGGAACTTCAATCACCACTCCACCCACGGCTTCTCGACCACGCCACTTTGACTGCAACTCTAACAATGGCTTCTCGACCACGGAACTTCAGCCGCCACTCCGCTATAGCTTCTCGACCACACCACTTCAACCGCTTCTCCGGTAGTGCCACTCACACAGAGCGGTACTACTAGTCTTCGAGCAACGATGGGGTACTGTAACTTACGAGTATCGACTGCGACTGCTATGACCGGTTCACTGTGTGTATGATCGGTTCACTGTATTCACGACCGGTTCACTGTAGCTACGAATCCTACGCAGCTCGACTCAAGACCTCGACCAGTTTGCTGAATCCGACGTATATGTAGTCTTCGACTACACAGTACTCGAACACACAAGTACTCGACACACAATTACATAGTACTTTGACCACGGCTTCTACCTCGGCACTTAGACCACGGTGCTTCGACTGCAACTAGATAGGTGTCCATGTGGGGGGTAAAGGGGGAATTTCTCTGCTACGGATGGCCAAAAATGATCATGCTTCGCCAGGGGTCCAATTCCTCGACCTTTGGTCTAGCATACATGTCCTATTTGTTTAAGAACGTGATAGAATTTCTTGAATGTCTATCATAAGGTGTGCCTAATTATGTGACTCATGGTAAATTCATTCATGAGATATGAAACAAAATTTATATTTTATTTCTATACATATAATTAGTGCTTTTAATATGGATTCTACGGTACACGCTCACTAGTGTGCCAAAAACTTCAGTGATCACAATGTATCCATCTACTACCATTCGGACGCATGATGACCTCTACGGGTGGGGACGATCTCTACCACTAGAATTGTCTACCCACTTCATGCGAGGGGTACGGGGATCGACACGCCGCATCTCCATCCTTTGTTTTTTTTTTATATTATACAAACTCTAGTATAATTCTTCCCTTTTCTCGTTTGAAACTAAATGGAATTTTTTTGCACCTTAGAAAACACCTAACAAGTAACAACCATGCATGCATGATGAGAATGTAAGGCTGGAATTAGACTTCAGAAGGAAATGGGAATGCATGAACATAACACCATTGAAGGCATGGGAATGCACATGCACGGATTTAGACCTATGGCAATGTAGACTTTAGCTCAAGCATGAGAAATTTTCTAGTGTATAGTCTACGTAGTTTTGGCTCAGTGTCCATAGCGTGTAGGCAAAAGTAAGCTTATCCCTTATGGTTTTTTTGGGGCAAATAAACGAACAATTTCTCTGCCGCTTATATAAATACTTACACTAATTTTAAAAACCATTTGCTGCGGCTGAAAACAACCGAACCACGATTCTATCCCAGGGTAGTCTGGTGACGGAAAATTCAGCTAATAAAGTTATATCCTATCAAAGAAAATCCAAACGCGAGGGGATGTAGCTCAGATGGTAGAGCGCTCGCTTAGCATGCGAGAGGTACGGGGATCGATACCCCGCATCTCCAGTTGGTTGCTACGTATTTTTGTTTTTTCGTTTCAAGTCAATGACTTTGATTCATTTTTACCGCTCAGAACCAGCATAAGATCAACTCCAACCGGTTCTTTATCGTGCTCTTCATTGTATATTTACCTAATATGACTCAAGAAATGGACTCCAACCGGTTCTTTATCCTCCTCTTCATTTTTATCGAGTCGCTATTTTCTCCCGGCCGCTAGCTAGATTTGACGAGCGCTTCCTCACTCGCTTCTCAAATAGCTAGGTCATTGGAATGCTAACTCAAATAGAGAGCTGAAAATAATAGCTAGCCTCTTCATCCTAGGAAATAGAGAGGGAGAAATGACTAATGGGATGGAGTTGCTCTAAGGTCCCGTTTGGCAGAGCTCTAGCTTTAGAAAATCTGTAGATTTCCTAGAGCTGGTCATCTGTAGCTCTAGGAATTACATGACTCATTTCATTTATATTATATATTAAATAAAAATATTTAAATCACTTTAATTTAGTCAACAAACTACAGATCCAGTATAGATCTCGGAGCTAGAGCTGTGCTAAACATGGCCTTAGTTTCTCGTATCACATGCATGCTGCAAATCCGACGCATACACATCGATTCAAAGGGGTTTTTTTTTTTTTGAGCGGCAACACGCACGCATCACGCGTGGCAGATTGGCAGGTATGGCACTCGTGTCCTGCCATGCCAGCCAGGAAACGAGCCCTCGGGCTCGAAGGAGAAGTGGGCCGTCCCAAGGCCCATTCGACCGGCCCAAAACAGTCACATTAAAACTCCCAAAAAAATGTTTTCCCAAATTACTACTCCACTTTTCAACGGCTATAATGTGCAGACAGACTCGTTTATTTATTCATTTCCCACGCCGCTTCGCTTCCGTTCCCGTTCCCATTTCCCCACCCCACCCGTCAGAACCGAAGGTAAATCGGGGAGCGCTGCCTCCGCGGGACCCACCTCCGAGATGGACGTGCCCCACCTCGCCGGAGCCGACTCGTCGGCGGTGTCCGCGGCCTCCTCGTCCGGCTCCCCTGCTTCCCGGGCCTCCCGGCCGCGCAACGGGGTCCGGCTCCGTCTGCGGCGGCCGCGGACGAGGCGGCCGGCGCCCACCTTGGCTTCTCGGGGCGGCGGCGGCGGAGCCAATAGAGGCGGCGTCGTGCGGGATGACCTCGCGCTGCCTCTGGGTATGTCGTTCGCGGCCGTTCTCGCCCAGGTACGTGCTACTGTGCTAGCTGCTGTTTTTCCTCATACCAACCCCACCAACCCCCCCCCCCCCCCCCCCCAAAAGTTGTGATTTTTGTGCGGTTCGTGAGGCGCTGAGAGATGTTCGTGCGAATATTCGTCGGAATCATTCTAATTTTCAATTCTATTAGATACCGGCGACGGCCATAGAGTTGTAAGAAAATCTTTCTTCTGTTGAGGGTAGTTCCACGGAACAAAAAAAAATATTTGAGTGTATGGTGGAGCTTTAGTGTGACCATTCGAAGGATAGTTAAAAACTTAAAATGTTCTTAAACTACAGCAAAAAAAAAAAATGACTGTTTCCTTGTAGAATGAAAGATGGAATACAATGGGATATAATGTTGGACAGCCATCACTGATCATGGACAAGACAGGAGAGGAATTTGGCTTAACTTCGTTTTGGCCTTATGGGTTGCAAGCAGCAAGCCTGTTGCTTGTCCACATTGAGTAATCTTGTCAATTAACTAGCGCAACATATGCTATCTATTTCAAAATTCAACATTATTATTCATTTCCATATTTGTGGTGACCACCGAAGGCAGTAAAATTAAACAGTCAGATGTGCTATCCCTTCCTCTCTCCCTCCTTTCCAATGCATCAAAATTATGCTTGTATGCTCACAACGCCATCATTTTATCAGTTCGCACAATTGCACACACATTTCTTCAGCAACATCTTCAACAAACATGCTTGTGTGTGCCTAAAGTATATCTTATATTCACCTGCATGTTTGCATTATCATTTGTCATCAATTTGTACATTAGTTAACCCTATTGGTCGGAGTAATAAGGAGCTGCCTTCCTTGATTGCAGGTTATGAATACAAATAATGGTTCAGGACAAAGACTACATCCGGTTTTCCTTTCCAAGGTACATGCTTTCTAATTTTACTGACAAACTCTACAAACCATAAAAAACAACTTGTCTGAAATTGGGTCCGAATGCAGATCTGTACCTCGGCAGTGAAGGAATCTTTGACAAATGTAAGCCTGGTTGTCTTTATTGTTAACATTCCTGATATAACTTTCACTTATCATTTGTATAGATATATGGTGACAGGTTTGACAATTTCATGAGAAATTTCGAGAAATCATTTAGCAGCACATTGAGGACTCTTCATCTTATTAAGGAGATGCCTGTCTATGAGAAAAGTCATATTCCTGAATGTTCTTTTAAGCATGAAGGTTCTGTAGCTGTAGACAACTTGAGCACTGTTGATTCGCAAAATCAGGCGCACAAAGTGAAGCAAGACCTTGTGAATTCAGTGGAAAGTCAACTTGTTCTTTATGCCAAAGACAACCAGCAGCTGGCTCATCTTGCTCGTGGCAGATCCTCTTCTGAAGCTGATCGGCACATTCTTAATGCATTTGAGAGATCCGTGAAGGAGCAAGCTCGCTCAAATGAGCTCAAGGAATTTGAGATAGGGCTTAACATGAGAAAGTTGCAACTGAAACAGTCTCAATTAGCTCTTGGCTCCCAGTCTCACATGTTAGAGAGGATTAAATTATCATTGGGATTTCAGAAAGCATCCTTTCAAGGGGAGAAATTCAAGACTCAGATGCAGGACGCACAACATGCACAAATCCTCAGGACACTTATAGATTGTCTTGTTAGTGGAGTGATAATTATGTCAGCGTGTTTTGGATATGGAACTTATATTTATTCATACCAACGGATAACTGATGTTACAGCAGCTTGTTCGGCTGCTTCAAGGGTATGTTCATGTACTTTCGTTGTCGATGAATAACACTCATAACAAGTCTCTTTAGTAATCAGAAGCTTCCTCTCTCTCTTTTCCCCCCTCGTGCAGGGATCTAAATCATGGTGGATGCCAAACTCAGTGTCAAACTTCAATTCTGGGTTGCTCTTTATCAGATGTCATATAATAGCAGCAACACGTATGTTCTTTGGCATAATAATGATTTTGGCAATTGCTTGGCTAGCCCTCCAGCGTTCTGCAATGGCTGGATCAAATATGCCTGTAACTTTCAATTTCATTTTATTGGGAGTTATTTGCGGCTATGCTGGAAGGTTTTGTGTCAACACACTAGGTGGCGATGGAAACATCTGGCTCATATGCTGGGAGGTCCTTTGTTTGATCCATTTAGTCGGAAATTTATGTCCATCTGTTTTTTACCACATTCTTTATGGTCCTCTTTCAATATCTCACAGAAAGGAAGTTGTCTGGTTGCCGTATTGGGTTCGCCGATGCATATTTTTTTCTTTGCTGGGGCTTATTATTCCAGTCTCGACTGGCTTACTACCATTTGCTTCTATTTCTGACTGGAAGGATCATTTTGTTGGAGAGATACAATCCTTCTTTGTTGGTGACAAAATTGAGGCGTGAAATATCTTGGATGCAATGATTGGCAAAATACTATCCTATAAGTGTCAGCCAGGTGTTCCAAGTAAATCTTTCGGACTTTTGGAGAAGTAACATATGTTACATTGGAGATTAGCCTCAGAAATGTAGCTTGGTGTTGTCCGAAGGAGACATATTGGACGAGAGTTGAAGGCATTGTTGAACTTAAGGAAATAGTTGAACATTTCCGGTAGCAACTTGCGTATCTTACTCAGCTTGCTTCCATCTTTGGTCATAGTTTAATGGACTGTCATCCGCACACTTCCAAGTCAACTTCAGATGATGCAGTATTGCAGTCTTGTTTGTTGTTGTCATCTTGCAATCAGCTATCAGATTTCAAATGCTTCATTTTTCTGTATGTTTTTGTTTCCAAGATGCAAGTTTATGACTCAATAACATAGTGCGGAGTGTGGACCGGTTAGCTGCCAGCTTTGTTGTAGCTCTGTTCTTTTAATCTTTTGTCCTTGAATGTGGCATTTCTTGCCTCACTTGCTGAATCATTCTTTGTTCATTGACCTACCACCATACGCAGTGTATCTTATGTTGCTATTGTTTTAGCCTTGTGTGTGCTGAAGCCTGAAGGAGACGGATATTTGTCCCCGGGCTTGAGGGAACTCATCCTCGAGTATTTACATGCAAGCTCAAAAGTATGCACAGTTATGAGTTTTGCCGGAGCTCTTGATATTGTCTTTGTGTGTGTGTGTGTGTGTGTGTGTGTGTGTGTGTGTGTGTGTGTGTGTGTGTGTGTGTGTGTGTGTGTGTGAAGTCTTGAAAACTCCAATTTTGTATTTCTTTCATGAACTCCAATTTTGTATTTCTTCTGCAGTGCAGTGGCTGGTACAGTGGTAGTGGAGCTTTCATCAAGAATTTACATGTCTATGATTCCTATCACGTTTCCCCCGTTAATATGAGAGGAGGAAGAGATGAATGGTTGAAGGTTGGATGTCATTGCACAGCGCACAAAGGGGTATTATATAGTACATGAGTCACATATATAATTATAAACCCTTGACAATAGAAAAATACACTAATACCCTTAACACACCCCTTTCAAATGTAAAGCATATGCAATAGCAATGCATTTGAGAAAGGTTGGCACTAAAATAGGAAAAATCCGAAGTTTGAGTCTTCATGATGTTGTTATAGCGTGCAGCTCTTAAAAAATTATGTCGAGTACCAAAAGATCATCTCCCATCTGGAATCATGCGACATCCCATAAAGCACAAAGTGCAGGGTCTGGGAAAGTAGAGGTAAGCAGGAGTAAAGTTGATCGCAGCAACACGATGAAGAGGATGTAAAAGGTGACACAAATAATGAGATGTTAAATCGAGCTGAAGAGAGAAATAGCAACATAACGACGCAGATCGAAGCCTGAGACGGCAGCGGCGCGAAAGAGAAGCGCAGCGGCCTTGGAAACTCAAGGTGACGGCTCCAAGAGAAGCGGTGACATCATAAAAACTTCTACGATTTGCGACTCAGAGAAGAGCGGTGGCTGCGGCTATGCGAAAGAAAAGAGAGGATCACACTCATCCAAGAGGATGGACCGTGGCTACCAAAGCAGTCAGCTGACTGACAAAGATTTTGTGGACTCGCACGACTTTAACGAACTGAGAGAGATGCTACAGATATGAATGGACGCAATAGAAGACTCAAAGAAAAAGATTCAAGGACAGCAGATCTAGCAGATTATAGCAACAACAAAATCCTTCAACAGCTCAGCTATCACACCATCATCTGTTAAAGTGCTCATAGTCTAACAAAACCCACTTGTGTCAAAGTCTTCAATCTTCATGACCTCTTCCCTAGGTCACGTGGATGAGGTGGCTGCTTGAGGCGTTCCTACTAAGCCAGCGGAAGGCGACAATGCTGGGAGGAGGCGGAGTGGAAAGGGGCCGGAGCGGGGGTGGCAGCGGCCAGAGCTGGCCAAGAGGAGCGGTGGCGGTGTGGCCCGAGACAGGCTAGCACGGCGGTAGCGATCCAAGAGGACGACGACGGTTGAGGAGGCATGGATCCAGCGGAGGGTGGAAGCTCGGGCGACGACGGCGTGGCCCAGAACCGGCAGCTGGAAGCCTAGATCCGGCGACGGGAAGCCCAAATCCAGGCGGATTCGGGCAGGGCGACGATCAACGTGACCAAGCGGAGCGAAGGCAGGCGCATATCTGGAGAAGACAACCACGGGACGGGTGAGGGGGAGCCGGAGGCAGACGGATCTAGCGCGAGGGTCTCGGATACGGCGACAGAGAGGCTAGATCCGGCACGTGCGCATCAAGCGGGGGTACGGCAGTTGGAGCCGACGAAGAAGTGGCCACCCTCGGGAGTGGAGATTGTTCCTCCAGAGGGCAGCAACAACGAAAGAGAGCAAAGGTTAAGGTGAAACCTAAAGCTCTGATACCATGTTAATATGAAAGGAGGAAGCGATGAATGGTTGAAGGTTGGATGTCTATTGCACAGCCCAAAGTGGCATTATATAGTATATCAGTCACACACATAACCTTAAGGGATTGTTCTTTTTGGCTTCAGCTTATGAATTATGGCTGCAGCTTATGGCTTTTGGGCTGTTCGCAAGAGAGAATATGGAGTAACAAACTCACGTGCGGTTTTGGTCAATATAAATGAAGTCATTACAGTGTGTGCTACAATCAACTTGTAAATCTTATCTTAAAAAGATACTCCGTTTGAAAACTAGTTACTGTAGAAAAACTAAAAAATAGCTTTTAAAAACTGAAAAGAACATGCCCTAAACCCTATACAATAGAAAAATTGTCACGGTCACGATCCTGTGGTCGCAGATGGTACCCGTGCGCGGCTGGAGGACGCGCCGTGGTGCAGCTGCTGGTGAAGCTTGGCGGCGGAGGGATGATCTGGAAGAGAGAACAGCAAGAAGGAAGTAGCGGAAGACAGGACAAGTAGAAAATAGAGGTAAAGTCTTTTCTTATTCCCCTCAATTACAATCTCTAAAGTATTTATGATGTCCCGGCTGTTCCGATTGGAAAGCAATACGGAGAAGGACTCTAACCGAAACCAAGCATTAATCTATTACCTTATACTATTAGGAAACCTATTCTTAGTCCCTTGTAAGACCTGAACCGGATGGCAACCCATCCTGTCCATCTGTGCGCGGTATGACCCGCGCATGGTGCACAGATGTGGGGCGGCGGCGTACGTATGTACGTCCCCACATGACATCTCCCTCGTCCTGAAGAAACAGCTTGTCCTCAAGCTGGAACGAAGGATAGCGCTCTCGAAATTGGTGGACATCCATCCAAGAAGCATCTGCAACATTTGTTCCGTCCCAACGCACCAACACCTGCCAAATTCCTCTGGCTTTGCGGGCGCGAAGCACTGCGAATGGTGTGGGCACCACTTTGCCATTGAACATAGCTGGAAGAGGCGGCGGGCTGGTCGGAGGAGTGCCCACAAACGGTTTCAGAAGACTGACGTGGAAGACATCGTGTAAGCGAGCTTTTGGTGGTAACTGCAAGCGGTAGGACACATCTCCAATCCGTTCAGTGATCTGAAAAGGCCCATGAAACTTGGGAGCTAACTTGCCGGTGTTTGGTCAGGGAGTGAGGCGGCACACCTGCGGTGGAGGCGGAGCCAAACCCACTGTCCCACTTGGAAAGACACATCGCGATGATGAATATCATAGAAGTGTTTGTAACGCTGATGTGCCTGAAGTAAGCGATCTTTAATATCAATGAGGAGAGCGTCCCTGTCTTTCAACAGCGCATCCACTGCAACCACTCGGGCTTGGCCGGGCTCATACGAGCGAAGGGACGGCGGGTCACGTCCATACACAATCCGGAAAGGCGTAGTCTGCAGAGATGTATGAAAAGAAGTATTGTAGCAGTATTCAGCCCACGGCAACCACTGGAGCCATTGACGAGGACGATCTCCGGTCAAGCATCTGAGGTACATGGTGATAACTTTGTTAACCACTTCTGTCTGACCGTCCGACTGGGGGTGAAATGCGGAACTGCGGTGCAAGTGGACATGAGACAGCCGAAAAAGTTCCTCCCAGAACCCGCTAGTGAAAACTGGACCCCGATCGCTGACGATAGATGCTGGTATGCCATGCAAGCGGACAATGGAGTCAAAGAATGCCCGAGCAACCGAACTAGCTGTATAGGGGTGTTGTAATGCAATGAAATGGGCGTATTTGGAGAAGCGGTCTACCACTGAGAGGATGACCGTTTTGCCGTTGACTTTGGGAAATCCCTCGACGAAGTCCATGGATATATCCTCCCAAACCCGGTCTGGAATTGTCAGCGGTTGCAATAGTCCGGCGGGGTGAAGGTGGCTGCTTTTATTCTGTTGACACACCGTGCAAGCTTGCACAAACTGCTGGACCACTTTCCGAGCCTGCGGTACAAAGAAGTCCGCGCGGAGGCGATGCAGCGTCTTCTGGATCCCTTCATGACCCATGGTGTGCGCGGCTGCCAGAATGTCGGAAAGTAGTGGTGACGGTGCGCTGACATAGACCCGTCCTTTATGTGTGATCAACTCATCCACCAGCTTCCAATCCGCACCCGCCGTGCCATCCAGAATGTTCTGCTTCAGCTCGCGTAAGTCTGGAGAGTGCAGTATCTCACTGCGTAATTGCTGAAAAAGGTCAAAGCTTGTCGTGGTGAGGGCATTGACGGAAGCATCTTCGGTATCACGCCGGGAAAGCGCGTCGGCCACCACATTCTGCCGCCCTGGCTGATACTCCACTTGAAATGTATACCCCAGCAGCTTACTAACCCACCGGTGTTGCGGAATTGTTGCAAGGCGCTGATCCAAGAGAAATTTGAGGCTGTAGTGATCAGTGCGGACCAAGAAAGATTGGGCCCATAAGTAGGGGCGCCAGTGTCTGATCGCATGGACCAATCCTACCAATTCCTGTTCATATGCAGCCAAGTGCCGATGGCGGGGAGGCAATGGTTTGCTGAAAAAGGCAATAGGGCCGGCACCCTGGTGTAGCACCGCTCCAATGCATGTGCCCGAGGCGTCACACTCCACGACGAAGGGCTGGGTGAAGTCTGGCAGTCGGAGGACGGGTGCTGATGTTAGCGCTTGCTTAAGGCCCTCAAAAGCATTGGCTGCCGCTGCCGTCCAGGAGAAGTTGTCCTTTTTCAACAGAGCGGTGAGAGGAGCGGCCAGTATGCCGTAGTTGCGAATAAAGCGGCGGTAATATCCTGCCAAGCCCAAGAATCCTCGTAATGCACGAACGGACTGTGGTATCGGCCAGTCCTGCACAGCCAACACTTTTTGTGTATCCATGGCAACTCCTGCATGCGTGATGACATGCCCTAGGTATGCAACTGAAGTAGCGCCAAAAGAACATTTGGACTGCTTAAGGAAGAGGTGGTTGTCCTGTAGCAACTTTAAAACTGTGCGGATATGAAGAAGGTGTTCGGACCAAGTGGCGCTGTATATGAGGATATCGTCAAAGAAGACGAGGACAAATTGTCGGACATATGCGCAGAGTACCTCATTCATCAGAGCTTGAAACGTTGCCGGGGCGTTGGTTAATCCAAACGGCATCACCAGGAATTCAAACAGTCCTTGATGTGTGCGGAAGGCTGTTTTCTCGATGTCAGCTGGATGCATGCGGACCTGGTGGTAGCCCGAGCGCAAGTCCAGTTTAGTAAAAAATTTGGCGCCCTTGAGTTCATCCAACAGTTCTTCGACCACCGGTATTGGAAATTTGTCCTTGACGGTCTTATCATTTAGAGCTCGGTAATCTACGCAAAAGCGCCATGTGCCATCGTGTTTCTTGACCAATAGAACTGGCGCCGAGAATGGAGAAGAGCTTGGTCGAACGAGCCCCTGCTGCAGCATCTCTGTGCACTGTCGCTCGATTTCGTCTTTCTGTACATGAGCATATATGTATGGGCGCACTGCCACCGGCGGAGTGTTGGGCTGGAGATGGATGCGGTGGTCGAGCACTCTCTTTGGTGGTAGTCCCTGCGGCTTTGCAAATATGGATTGGAACTCTGTCAGCAAGTCTTGGAGTAGTGCTGGCTGATCGTCCTGCAGGGACATCAAGGTGCCTCCCGGAGACGGAATACCATGCCAAGTGATTTGCCGCTCTTTGTACCAGAAGGATATGGTTAATAAGAGGAAATCCCAAGTAATCGGTCCTAATGTGCGCAACCATTGTACTCCCAACACCATGTCGAACCCGGCCAATGGAATGGCATAGCAGTCCAGTTGATAGGCCGTCTGATCCACGCATATTTGTAGTCGCGGACAAGTTCCGGTACTGCAGACGGTATCCCCATTTGCTACAGCGACGCGGAGTCCTTGTCGGGGTTGTACTTCTAGTCCAGCCCGACGTACAGCATCGGCGCTGATGAAATTGTGGGTAGACCCGGAGTCGACCAAGGCTGTGAGCTGCGTGTGTCCAATCCACACCTGGACCTTCATGGTCTGGACCTTGCGAGGTAGGATGCCAGACAGAGCGTGTAAAGAGATCTCAGGCTGCGGGTTGTCGACGGTTGTCTCTGGAGATACCTCGTCCTCATCGTCTGGGTGGACTTCCAATAGGAAAAGGCGTTTGCAGCGGTGCCCTGGTACAAATTTCTCTTCACAATTGAAACACAAGCCCTGGCTGCGGCGCTCTGTCATCTGCGCTACTGTTAATTGTTTCCGGGGTAACTGTGGAGGAACGGGCGCTGTGCTTTTGTCGCTGACGACTCCTGTAGCTTGTATGTGGCGATTTGGGCCGGAGCCGGTCTGCAGCGCTGCTGGGGTAGGCTGGGCTGGTGATCGCTGGTAGGAATGCCGATTTGTTGGACGGTGCGCCCCTGCAGTTACCAGATGCCGCTTTTCAAACGCACGGGCTAACGCCATTGCTAACTGCAGGCTGCCCGGATTCTGGAGTTCCACATCTGTGCGGACAGGTTCCATGAGTCCCGAGGAGAATAGCTGAACCTGCTGTGCCGGAGTTAATGGATCCGTGCGACACAGGAGACTTAGGAACTGTTCTTGATATTCGTCGACGGTGCCGACGGCCTGCAGTTTGGCCAGTTCCCCCAGGAAGTTATTGCGGATTGGCGGTCCGAAGCGGAGGCTGCAGTAGTCTTTGAATGTATGCCAAGATGGTTCGCCTTCATCCCGCTCAAGCTGGAAGTACCACTGTTGCGCTGCGCCGAGCAAGTGGTAGGAAGCCAACCAGACTTTGTCCCGCTCCGGTGTCTGATGTCCTTTGAAGAACTGCTCGCAGCGATTGAGCCACCCCAGGGGATCTTCTTTGCCATCAAAGGTGGGAAAAGTGAGTTTGTGCAGGCGCGGACCAGAGGGATTACCTGGAGATTGGTGCTGCTGATAAGTGGGAGGGTGGGAGGGTATTAATCCTGCTGGCGCTGGCAGCAATCCGTCCCCGACGTGTGCTGGCCTCTTCTCCAACGCTCCAATGCGTTCCTTGACACTTGCGAACTCTGTTGAAATCTCTGTTTTGAGATCCGTCATGGCGGCCGTGAGATCGGCAAGCTGCTGCGTCAGCGCCATCATCTCCGCTTTCTCAGCCATGAGCTCTGATACCAAGATGTCACGGTCACGATCCCGTGGTCGCAGATGGTACCCGTGCGCGGCTGGAGGACGCGCCGTGGTGCAGCTGCTGGTGAAGCTTGGCGGCGGAGGGATGATCTGGAAGAGAGAACAGCAAGAAGGAAGTAGCGGAAGACAGGACAAGTAGAAAATAGAGGTAAAGTCTTTTCTTATTCCCCTCAATTACAATCTCTAAAGTATTTATGATGTCCCGGCTGTTCCGATTGGAAAGCAATACGGAGAAGGACTCTAACCGAAACCAAGCATTAATCTATTACCTTATACTATTAGGAAACCTATTCTTAGTCCCTTGTAAGACCTGAACCGGATGGCAACCCATCCTGTCCATCTGTGCGCGGTATGACCCGCGCATGGTGCACAGATGTGGGGCGGCGGCGTACGTATGTACGTCCCCACATGACAAAAATACACTAATACTCTTAACAAGCCATGGTCTGAGTAGTGAATGTTTTGAGCATAATCGCATAAAACTGCAGCAGTTGCTGTATTAATGTATATTTCTCTTTTAATCTAAGAAACCTATATTTCTGTTTTGACAATAACAAACATCGTGGATGATACCATGCGACAAATGCACTGATTACAGATTCTGTTATTGGCACTAGCATTTTGGAAGCAAAATGTACAACATACCAAACCTGCCATTATTATATTCACAAGAAAGTACATTTGCAGTTCTTGGCATCATATCAGACACGGATGTACTCGAGAAATACTCCAGTATACAACTGTTGCAACTAGCATTCTGTCCAATCCAAACCGAAACTATGGCCTTCGTAGTCCAACAACTTTACATGACCATGCTGGAGAATCACCACTTCACTAAGCTTCTTAGCCATGTCGGTTCATCACCATAGCTCTGGCAGTTCTTTCAAGTAATCCGACCGTGAGTTACACTAAAATAACAGTCTGCAAGAAAGATGGCCATCACCGAACTCTTTTGCACGAAACAGAGCTGACCATCTCATCCCGTGGGCACGCAAGCGTTCCCGTTGATGAAGCTGCAAGAGAATTTAGCTGGCTGCTGTGTTTCTGCTCCATTGACTGATCATCCAATGCAGGAACAAGGAAGCGTTCAGCTATTTCAGAATATGTTGTAGTTCGCTTATGAATATGAATAATTAATTAGGACTGAGAACTTTGTAAGTAACCACTCACCTGAGTTGTATTCGACTCGCTTAACCTTCTTAGCTGGACTAGTCTAGTCCAATCTGAGTCCTCTTCAAACCAAGGGTGATGTCTTCTCTTCAAACCAAGGGTGATGTCATCTCTAAGTAACTCATCCCCAGATTTTGACAGAGCTGAGCTGTTCTCTTGGAGCTTGCTCTTCTTGGAACATTTTTCGGCTTCCAACCCGGATTTTCGCTTTGAGCACCGCAAAACCGTAGGATCTAAAGAAATATAATTTGCAGATTCGGATTAAAATTATGTGGAAGTATTTGAAATCAGCTTCTTCCAGTGTAATATATGACATAACGGCATTTTTCTAGCATTAAGCAGATAAGATAATGATCCATATGATCACGAAATATGGATAACGAATTGATCTTGGACATTGACAAGTAGCACTATATGTCAGAGAATGGCACAGATCTTTTGACTTTAGAGTCTGCTCAAATGTTTACACACAAATTTGTTCAAACCTAGTTGTAATGTGCTCTTCCAGTTTAAAGCTCAACAATTATAAGTCACGCACAGAAATTTTGGTGACAATGTAGTACCACAGAATGCAACAAGCCTATATAAGCTATCTCCGCATCATCACTGCAAAACTCCAACAAGGGAAAAACTTAGGAACAAAAGCCAAGAGTGTCTACTTTCTAGTACTTAAGCATACCAATACGAGGGCGGTTCAATACCTTAATACCCTTTGGTGAATGGTGGTAATTAATTCCTGAATCATTCTAACTCTAAGGGCATGTTTGGATCCCATGGGCTAACAACTAGTTGCTAATTTTTAGTCCTTGTGGATCCAAACAGGAGGGCTAATGAGTGGGCTAAAGTTTAGCCAAAGCCTCAACTAGTTGTTAGCCAACTAGTTGGTCAAACCCAACTAATGAGGGCTAAAGGACCAGCAGGATGAAAAAAAGACGCTGATACCCACGTCAACCCTCTCAGACCGCCATGCATAGGGGTATAACAGACTTTGTACTGAGATAGTAGTACTTATTAGTCCTTGGATCCAAACAGGACTAGGCTAATCTTTAGCCAGCTAACTACTAGTCAGCTAACAATTAGTCATAGCTAACAACTAGTCCTAGTCCATCCAAACAGGCCCTAAACACCTCTCCAATTTGCTCACACCGGTTGCCACTATTGTCTATGACCATTGAAACCGACTCAAAAATCAACCATGGAGCATCGACTCTGAATAATTCTTCAGTGCTACTAGTTAAAAGGAGCATGCTTCAGAGAATCAGAGACAGGGGAGGATCTACTGTGGTTCATGGGTGTTCAGCTGAACACCCAAATTTTTTGACAAAAAACCTAGTATATATGAGGTATAATACATGTATATATATATATAGTTGGGCTGAATCAGCTGTTTATATTCACATTTCGCCCGACAGGCCGAGAGAAATGCAGCCCCACCAGACCGCGACCGCGCGTGAAGCCCAGCCCATCTTGGCATCTTCTGTCGCGCGGCCTGCCTATACCCGCCCCCGTCCCGGTCCCCCCTCCCAGCCTCCCCCAGATCCATTGGCAAATCGCGCGGACCCGCGGACCCAAACCCTAGCCTCGCCGCCTCCGCCTCGCCGCGACGCCCTCCGCTCCGCCGGCGACCGCCTCGCTGCCTCCGCCCTCAGCCTCCGCTTCGCCTCGCCGCGACGCCGCCTCCGCCTCGCCACCTTCGCTCCACCGGCGACCGCCTCGCCGCCTCCGCCCTCCGGCTAGATCTGGGCGCCTCGCTTGTGCCGGCCTGCTTCCCGGAGCCTGACCAGTTCGCCGCCTCCCTGTCCTTCTGCGCCGGCATCACCACCGCCGAGGAGTACGCGGCCGTCGTTGGGAACGAGTCAGTCACCGCCCTGGACTCCGCCTGCGGCCCGATCTATCCCCGCCGGCCCTCTGCCTCCTGCCCTCCTACTTCAACATGGTTGGCCGTTGTTTTTTTTCTGAGTTTGGGTTTGACATATCTGGCACGCATATTGCTGACAATCGTTATCTCACCTGTTTCTTAAGTGTGGCAGCTGAAATGGATCTGGATTGGGCTATTTGGGCACTGCAAGGGAGTTACTATATCAGAGAGGGTATTCTAGCTTATGATGAATCATATGGTTTGCTATTATGGGATTGGTGTACAACTAAAAACCCCGGATTTATTAAAAGGATCAATTCTCCGCAATCACCATTTCAAGGTTTGCACCTCACCTATCTCAGTAGTCAGTATTATTCTTACCTAGCAACATTGTCAGAAACAACTTTTGAGATATTCAGAATCGTGCTATTTGTTATACATTTTGATATGAAACCTTCTTTTGCTGAACCAATACATAGGCCTTCACATATTTCATTATTTGGATAGGACCTAATGGAGTCTTCAATAGATTACTACTCCGGTTATTGAATTGTTGCCAGAAATTTGATGGCATGAGTTCTGGATCAATTAGCAGTATGTATGAATTGATTTAACCCTTGTAAACTGATCATAAAATATAGCTTCTAAAGAAAACACTTTGATAAAACATATAGACATGATGGTTTGCAAGAAATTAAGCAAAACTGAACTCCATGGAATGTAAAAATCCACTAAATTTTGATCATGCCGATCTGTAGTGAACTTTTACAATTGTTTTGTAATTTCTTTATATTATTTGGCATGTTATCTCTAGTACGAACAATTGTATGTTAACTATTATTACTGTAGATCTTTATATTTTGTACTGAAAAATATCTTTACAACTTCGAACCCCCATTCTAAAATTCCTGTGTCCGCCACTGATCAGAGACCAACCCGTTTGGGCAGGCTTCCCACACAAAGCACAAAATTTCACAAGCATTAATCGCAAAATGTAGCTTCTATGGCCGCAAATTGGCAAACTAAATGTCACGATGCAGAGATACAATCGTCCAGCCCTGTTGCTCTATAATAGTAGCATCAATCAAGAACTCGACGTGCTTCAAGAACACGGCAGCACCGAGTGCGATATGTAACCAAAGAAGAGAGGCGCACCTGGGCGGGGGGCGGCTCAGGTGCTGTGCCCCCTGCACATAGCGCGGTGCAGGGGTGCCTCAGCACCCGCCACGTGGCCCAAGAAATTCAAAACAATTCCGAAAAATTCAAAAAAAATACTTTTAAAAATCCGAAAAATTGTAAAATGTACTTCTTTAAGTATAAAAAGTATATTTTTTTAAGTACTTAATTTTTTTTATTTATAATTTTATTAAAAAGTATTTTTTAAGTACTTAAAAATACTTTTTAATAAAAGTATTTTTACAAAAAGTACATTTTACAATTTTTCGGATTTTTAAAAGTATTTTTTTGAATTTTTCGGAATTGTTTTGAATTTCTTGGGCCACGTGGCGGGTGCTGAGGCACCCCTGCACCGCGCTATGTGCAGGGGGCACAGCACCTGAGCCGCCCCGACCTGGGCGTGGGGTCGAAGGCGCGGGCCTGCCGTGGACGGCGCCGGTGGGCAGCCCTCGCGCGGCGAAGAAGGCGAGGAGCGCGCGCCAGGTGACGACGGAGGAGACGTGGCCCGGCCCGCGGCTGAGGAAGTAGTAGTTGAGGCGGAGTCCGTTAGGCTTTTGGACCGCGCTAAACCCAAAATTGTAAATAAACTAAATTAAATTTAGACTCTTTTTTACTTGACCAGACTATGGGCCTCATCTTTTATACTAACTAGCTGAATTCTCGTGTGTTGCTATGAATTTTAAAAAATTTTGAACATGTTTGTATGCATGTTCTAAAAATTTTTACCACCCATGAGTTTTAGAACTTGTAGTATGATAAAATTTTAAAATCCGTAGTAATGTACGGGCATTCGGCTAGTATTATTACAATATAATTATGTGGCCAAAGTTGTGTTTTGGAGACCGTATTGATGTTCAAAATGACATATATTTGTAACCGGATGGAGTAGTTAAGTTTGTCCTTTGCCCTACGTTCAAACAGTATATTCTTCAGGAACTGAAATCGATCCCAAACAAAGAGGGCAACCATCAATGACAAACTCAGGAATTTAGCAATTTCTTTATGATGAGCTCCACTGTCATAGATCTAGAGCCCTCAAAAGGGCCTGTGCAATTCCGCAAATAATGGTTGCTCAGCAAATTTTTGTATGGTGGATGGGCAATGGCTTCATGTAGGAATGTCATTGCGTGTGCACTCTGGCCTTATAATTATAACATAAAACCACACGCTTGCGGTTTGAATGCTTGCCTAACTCGACGCTCCTCTAGTATATTGAGTCCACTCAATCATTGTCGGACATTCACACCGCACACAAGACTCAATGTTCAGCTTGCGCAACCCAACCTATAGTGTATGTGGAAGATATATGCATAAACGCCTCCATATTTTCCGAGTAAGGCTATGAGACTCTATTCTTCTCCTAATCTTGTGAATCATTTACAACAACAGAAGCTAACCAAGTTGTGGGGGGAACAGAAGCAAGTCCAGTTTTTCAAAGGTGTAAAGAAGACCTCCTCTTCCTAACATTATGGTTACGAATAGTAAAAAATAAACAGAAACATGCATGCCAAGCAGCTTTTGGTTGGCATCAGACCATACATATCCAGCGTCTTACATGACTAAATATACATTAGTCCCCTATTACCCTTTAATTTTCTCATACTTGACAACTATTTTATTACATTTCTTAGTGTTCTAATTTTATGTTTGAGGAACTATGTGTGGTTGATCAAGCATTTTGGAGGAATTTTATAGAATTTTATTACGAAAAAGAACTCATCTCTCTAAAGACCCCGCTGGTGGCAAGGGACATTGGGGGCATTTTTTATTTGGGCTCATGGGAGTTTATGCAATTGAACTATGGTTTGGATCAAGGCCCAGTCATTTTATTTGGGTTTGAATTAGACTTAGGCTTTTCTATGTTGGATCAGGTTTGGATTGGATCAAAGAAAAATAATTCTGGGCTTGGACCAGACTAGTGCTGGTCTTTGGCCCATTAAAACCCCTAGGGATGGTCCAGCCCCAGCGCGCGGCCGACCAGGAGAGGTCCACCCCGCCGCCTCCGCCGCAGTGGACGGCAATGACCAGCGATGGTGGATAGTCCGCTGCGGTGAAGAATCCATCTTTCCTAAGATATCCCGATCTTGTTGTTCCCAATGGTTTGACGTGTGTTGTGAGTTTGTGCGCTACACATGGTATTGGGCCTCTTCATATTTGGTTTCTGCTTTCAGAAGCCAAAGCCAGTATGAACACCATAACTTCTATAAGTCGTTTCTATCAGTCACTACTATTCATTAGCTAATATAATATACGCTTTTATATATTGTGATGTACTTTATATTTTTATTATATTATAATTTTGTAAGTCGCATGGCGGTTCGAATGTTGCAGTGTCTTTCATTGCACTATCTTTTTTTACATAATGTACTACTATTTATCAGCTACTACTATTTATCAATCGCTTCTATCAATCATTACTATTCATTAGCAGCCGGAACCAAAAACTATAAGCAGAAATAAATATGAATATTCCCATTGTCCGATTTCCCATGATAAGCCTCTGATTACCTTGTGATTCCTTGAGATGATAGGCACATGCATCTGTACTGTGGTGTCGATGAATCGTTGTGCACTGACAGTAGTCGGTGGAACTGTCTGGCTGCTTATGATCTAGTTTTCCTCAGGTACAACTGTGTTGTATTCGACCATTGCTACACTGAACAAAGAGATCGACGGACAGCAAGCATGAAACTAGCCGACATATAGGGAACCGGAGCGGGGAGAGCAGGATGGCTGAGAGATGGACAATGACACAGGGACATCTCTTCCATTCTTTTAGAATGCGCAAATTTCATAGAAAAAAACAGTTCAATTTACTTTGAAATTTGAAAAAAAATTCCATGTTTCAAACAGGGCCTTAGCTATCGAGGATTTTTCTTTTCTGTTCCCGTTCCAGCTGGGGTTTATTCAGGTAACAGGGCCTCACCAAGGACTTGAGTCAAATTTGCCAGGGAACAGGCTCGATTGATATCTCTCTGGGGATAAGAGGGCAGCGTTGCAAGCTTTAAATATGAAGGAGAGAGTGCGTCGAGAGTATAGTCTTCAGATAAAGTTTGTTGAAAATAGGTTTAGGGAGATAAGGAGAGTTTAATTTTGACATACGTCTACTTGGGAGTTGTTTGAAGAAATGTTTTAGTCAGGTTTACAGTGTTATTAAGGCCCGTTCGGTAACACGGGAATTTTACGGAAAATTCACACCAAACAATCCAATTTCCGTGATAATTTGGACTAAATTGCTCGGAGATGCGATTACAGTGTTATTAGTTATATACACGTGCGTTGCAACGGAACTCATTGAATATATAGAGAATTATGCTATAGGAGATAGTTACTTTGATTAGTTGAAAAGTAGAGAATGGTGAGAAATTGAGTGAATAGAGCGGTTGAAGGAGAATAGACATACAGCTACCTACTCCTTTTTTATAATAGAGTAAAGTCCATTACCGGTCCTTAAACTTTTTATGCTGTGTCATCTCGGTCCATAGACTTTCAAAGTGTGTCATCCCGGTCCCTAAACACTCTTTGGGTCTCAAAATTAGCCCGTTACGGATCTTGGCTGTGTCATCCTGGTCCTTAAACTTTTTATGCTGTGTCATCCCGGTCCATGGTTGTTACCACAGCAATGGCACACTTTGAAAGTCTATAGACCGAGATGACACATTTTGAAAGTGTATGGACCGGGATGACACAGCATAAAAAGTTTAAAGACCGGTAACGGACTTTACTCTTTATAATAGTAATAGTTAATAGATAATTGATTCTTAGTTATCTTCTAAAAGTTAATTACTGTAGCACTCTTCCAGTGAAGAGAAAACAGCGTAGCCGAACAAAGGCGGGAGGTGGGGCCACCGTCCTTGACCTGGTCCGCCTGCAGGTCACGCGCGGCGGCAGCAGACGATGCCCGAAGCCGATGCCCGCACGGCGGCCCGCACGAGGCCGGCCAATCCAATCGGCGGAAACACGGGGCACAGGCGCCCCCGCACGGGGGGATCCCGGACGCGAGGCCGCGTATTCAATCCGACTCTGAGCTGCCGCCCGATAACATCCTCCGGTCCGCCATCCCCGGCGACGCATCGCAAAGGCAAACAGCCCCCCGCTCCAGCTCCGATCGCCGGACTCTGCCGCGGCGCGACGGATCAATCCCGCTTACCCGTGCGAGGAGGAGGAGGTGGTGGTGGAGGAGGAGAGGCTTGGAGGAGATGTCGGGCGCAGCAGGGGAGGAGGACAAGAAGCCGGCGGGCGAGCAAGGCGGCGTCCACATCAACCTCAAGGTCAAGGGACAGGTCCGCCTCCGATCCTTCCTCCCCCACACCTCCACCCCAGAAATCCTTTATGCCCTAGTCGTGATCGGCCTCTACTAGGTCGCCTCTTGTGTTGGTAGAATTGCGTATGTTTGGGTGAGATTGGCAGGGTAGCGTGGATGGCATGGCATGGCGCTGCTCGTTCGTTCTAGGTTTCGATTGTGCGTTCTTGGCATTCATGCGTCCCTGATCTCGCCGGTATATTGCATATTGTGTAGTAGATGTTAGATTGAATTGTTGATGTTCTCGGTAAGCGTTATCTGGGGAGACGGTGTGAAGAACAGAAAATGATTAAGATGATATCGATCGTCGAGCAATCTGCACTAGGTCTAGTGTCTGGATGCTGAATTTCTAATGGAGGGTAGACAATGTGGAATAAGAACAAGATGAAACACGGTGGAATTAATCATCATGAATGAGAAAGACAACCCCAGGAAAGTAAATTTGCAGTCTTGGGTTCGTGCCATAAGCCATACATACTGGTTTCTAGTGGATGTGGTGCTCTCTCGCTTTAAAAGGGCCCGTTTTTCAGCTAGTGTTGTTGGAGGATGTGGAAATTTGGTTGATGCCGGTATCATGTGTAACCTGTATAACTTAGCGAGGTTCCTGTGGGTTTGTCTGAATCACCCTTTAAGCTTGGCTGGGATTCCTTGGAAGAGGTAGCTACTGGTTTGTGAAACCATCATATGATGTTCTGTCGCTGCCTCCTTGGTGCTTGTGAAACCATCATATAATGTTCTGTCTTTGCCTCCTTGGTGAAATTAGAGTTGCTTGTGCATGTAAGTTGTAAATGCTACGTTGTTTTCGTTGTTAATTTCCTTGTTTAACAACGAGTACATGTTGTTCTATGTTTTCGAGAATTTCAAGTAAAATAGAATCTCAGTGACATTTATACTCAATGAAAGTTCATTGAGCCCAGCTGCACTAAATCCTTTACTTTGTTTGCATAATTGCATTAAACATAAGGCGAATGTCATTTAAACAGCACCTTAATAATTCTAGTGCTAATATCTAAGGCACGTATTATCTGTTTATAAACAGAGGGAATTTGATATGCCACTGCTCACTGCTGGTTTTGAGCAGTTCGCAAGCTTAGTGTAGAGAGAATGCTTTTTTGAGCCAAATACTGAGGTTAGAATTGTATTCTAGTCGAAGAAAGTCCTTTTTATAATATGCATGTATGATCACTAATTTTGTAATATTATTCAGCGGCCATAACAAATCAGGTTTATGTTTATCCAGCAATTGATTTAATTAAAACGATATTTTGTTGTACATAAGTAATACTACTATTTATGTACATGATCTTACAGCAGCATGTCTAAAGAGTTGGGTCAGAAATTCATGTATGTAATGGGTCAATTGGCTTATTACCGGTTGCAGACTCACAGTAGAAGCGCAATATAGCAAAAATGACAATTTACAAAGGCCAAAAATTGAAACATGCATTTGTTTGAGGTTGCGAGCTTTTCCACTGGAGATATGTGGGTGGATTCTTTTAGAATGTGGCTTATAGCTTTTGAATTCTGGTTGTTCGCGAGAGAGTACGAATCAATTTTGGCCGGTCTAGCTGAAGTTAGTACAACATCTACTACAATCATCTTGAAAAAAAAACGTACATTTGAAGGCTAGTTACTGTGGCAAAAACCCGAAGCAGCAAGCCCAAAAGAACCCAACCATGATCTTTGAATTGAGAAGTTTTGGAATCATTCGTCTATATACTCGTCAAGCTTTATGTGTCAAAGGATGTTGCCACATTTTTACTAGTCAGTGAATTGTTTTAGGAATTCAGGAATTCTCGCATCTCATTCCTTGTGCCGTAGGATGGCAATGAGGTGTTCTTCCGCATCAAGAGATCAACCCAACTGAAGAAGTTGATGAATGCCTACTGCGACCGCCAGTCTGTGGCTATGAACGCTATCGCATTCCTGTTTGATGGTCGTAGGCTCCGTGGCGAGCAGACCCCTGATGAGGTGCGTGCTGTTCCTTCCCTGCAAATTTTCCTAAACTAGTTGGTCCCAAACATGTTATAAATCCCTGAATTTGTTTTCGCCCGAACTGTTTCAGCTCGAGATGGAAGACGGCGACGAGATCGATGCCATGCTTCACCAGACTGGGGGCTGTCTGCTGCCTAGGGCTTAGGAGAAGCTGTTGCAGCCTCGTTATTTTCTATCTGTCGTTGCATGAAAGAATTGTAAAGAACTTGTGAAGCTTTGGCCCTGTGCCATAGCTGAAGGACATTAGGAGACCTTTGTTTAGCAAGATTTAGTACTTTGCCTGTCATGACTCGTTTATCCATCCCCTAATATGTCCATCCATCCTGTTGGTACTCGCAATGATCTGCTAATTGTTTTAGCTCCTCGAAGCGGCATGCATTGTTTTGCTTTGCTTACCGTCCGTTCTCTCTCCTGTACGTTCAGTACACGTATCTGTCCTGTTCTCTTCGTGGTAATCACACGATAACCAGAGGAAATCCAAAGGTTCTGTTGCACCATTGGTACACCGAACCATAAAGTGTCGCAAGCCGTTGGATTGGAAACTAGAGTACTACAAACCCATGTTCTAGAAAATCCAGGTATGGTGATAATTGACATGTAACCACAGATATTATATTTGAATTTCTCGTTATTTTTGCAATGTGTGCCCAAATGCCTATGGTGGTACCAAGGTTTTTCTGCAACTTGCGCCACGGTACCTACGTTTGTCTAATTTACTCTATAAATTAACCGGAGTTTTCTGCAACCTGTGCCACCGTACCTATATTTATGTAATTTACTTGGAAATTAAGAATGGATGGTCTGAGCTGATGTCTCGACTTAAGCCTGTTCATTTCAGTTTGAACTTCTGATTTATAACTTATTTTTTATTATTTCTAAATTTCATCTTTTTCTGATATTTTGTTTTTTTTACCTTTTTGTCGGTTTTTTTGTCGTATTCGTTTGTATTGTTCGTGATTCACTAACTAGTTTTTATGTTTTTAATTTTTTTAAATTTAATTATGTTAAATAAGCCACCATCAATTACAATGTAATTTCAGCCAGATACAGTATAATTTTAGCCATAAACCACTTTTTTCAGCTAAAATGAGTGGGCTGTTAATGTACGTCTCGTGAACAGATGGCGTGGTGAACACGTTGATCCAAAGTTCGAAGGTCCTATTGTGTTGCTTGCAAAACTGATCTGTAATTCATGGGAGGGACCGTTCATATAGTTTTGTGAATTTGCTTATTAATAATAATAGCTTATAGAGCGAGATATTTATGTACGATTTTGATCAATATAAATGAATTTGCTGTAATGTGCACTAGAATCGATCAATAAACCCCGTCTTAAAAAGACACTCTATTTAAAAGTTAGATAATGTAGAAAAGGCATTTACTATAGAAAAAACAGATTTTAGAAGCCAATATGAATAGGCATAATACCAAGATCTAAATCTTACAGATAACTTACACGTGTTGACTTGCACACGTTGCATAAAACAAAGGCCAGGATCATGAATTCACATAGGATCTGCCAAAGACGGATCAGGCACCATGTAAGGCCTGTTTGGGACTGTTCTGCTCCAGTTTTTTCAGCTCTGCTCCACCAACTCCACCATGGAGCAGCTCTACTGTGGAGTTCCTGGAGCAGGTGGTCCTGTTTGGCACGCAGCTAGCTCCAACTCCAGGAATGTGAGGTTTCCCTGAGAAAAGTCCAATGTGCCATTGAATGATGTTTGGTGTATGTTTTGATGTCTGCGGAGCATATGTAACTGAATTTTTTTTGTTGTCAATTGAAATATGATGTAAAATATTATAATCGCAATTAATTTATTCGAGAAAACCAAAAAACAAATATTTTAGTCAAATAATTCCATCCTTTTGTCCAACCAAAAAACAAATATTTTAGTCAAATAATTCCATCCTTTTGTCCCATAAATTGCAACGCGCATGATAGATAATTAACAAAGTCCATCATTCAAATACAAATAATTATCCATAGATAACTAGAGAGTAGTTTCTTTGTGTGAATTACATACTACGTACTTGAGAGGCGATTCTTTTGTTCTGAATTTCTGATGTATTATACGTTTGTTGCGTAGTCGGTCGTAAAAGAGCATGGGCTTAGCCCTCTGGAGCTTTGCGAGTTTTGAGTAGGATTTTTTTTTTGGTTGAGGCGCCATGTATATGCTCAAATCTGCGACAACCGCGAGTAGTTTGTAACCATGTATAACAAACGGACACTGATTTATGACTTATATGAGTAATTCTAATACTAGAATGGAACTGATTAGATCATTTTAACGTCGTTCTTAGCCATTACCAATGGTAACTCTTAACGCTATCCGTGCATATCGTGCTTAATGAAGTTCCGCCGTGTTCTAATGTCTCGGCTAAAAACGACCATTTGAAGTAGGGAAATTACACCTATTTCAATAGAAGTTGAGTTGAATGGGGATGGTTAACAGCACAGCATTAATCCATAATCACTCGATAAAAGCAAAGGATTTGCTCAAATTGGATGCCATGTCTTGGCGCTTTCACGGTTTCACCAATACCAATTTTAACCCTTCAGCATTCCCTTCCTGGTGAGGTGACTTCCATGTCTTGGCAGATAGTGGTTTAACTTTCATCTGTTGAAGTGACTGGGGAATGGCGAAATCAAGCACCAAAAGGCTCATTCATATTTGTCGAATCGGAGGATATACTTGCGCATACCTATATAGGAGGCAAGTTATGTTAGCATCACATGTTTATGAACAGCAATTTGGAGACTACAAAACTTCAGACGACAATGTACACAAGAATATATTCTGGTTATTTTTATGTAACGCCAGAACCCAGAACATATCAATACTGGCATTACATACACTCGAGTCTCGAGACTGAAGCCACTAGAGCTGTAGTCAGCAATTGTTATATTTGAAGATGGACAGAGCATTCGTCAGTTTCAGAAAATAAGACATCAAATCTTGTGTAATCAAGTATGATTCCCTTAATGTTTATTTTTCTCCCTTCTTTTTCTTTTTATGGTCAGGGTGAGAAGAACGAGCAAGGATGGCAGTAATATTTACCTGCTCATGTGCCTGTTTGAAATCACTCAACTTTAGGGAACGGACATCACTGCTAGAATACTGAGGAGGCAATAGTCTATTCTCTGCTTCTGCTAAGGCTCTCTCCTGTAGGTAGACAAAAAATGATAAATTGGATTTCTGGTGTAACCTTAACAAGGACAATGGAAGATTAGTTATTCAACATATTAATGAATGTTCTGCAGATCGTCATCCAGTGATATGATAATTTAAATCATGTTACCGTTCTTCTGTGCATAAAAAATAGTGCTTCCACAGCATTGGTTATATTAGATCAGTCGAGTGAAATCACAAAGATCAGAAACAATTACTCAGTAGATATTGAGAAAACACATAGGAAAGTATTTCAAGAATTTAAACTAACCTTCTTCTCTCTTTCAAGGATTTCCCTAATGGGGCAATGGGCAGCAGTAATACACATATTCTGAAAAATAATTGTAGCCGTCAACACAAAGAACATGAAACTCGATCATTCAAAAAAAGGAAATAAAGCAAGCAAGAAACAATCTCAACATAAAACTAAATACCTTCAGATCACTGCCTGAATACCCATCAGTCAAGTTAGCGAGTGGGGGGCGGAGGAGAGGGGCGGCGCAGGTGGGGGCGGAGGAGAGGGGCGGCGCAGGTGGGGGGCGGAGGAGAGGGGCGGCGCGGTGGGGGGGGGGAGGAGAGGGGCGGCGCGGGTGGGGGGCGGAGGAGAGGGGCGGCGCGGTGGAGGAGGAGCGGCCGGCGTAGAGGAGGAGGCCGGGCGGGAGGAGGAGCGGCCGGGCGTAGAGGAGGAGGCCGGGTGGGACGGCGGCGGATCTGGGGAGGGGCGATGGGGCGGCGGGGGATCTGGGGAGGGGGGAGGGGGCGGCGGGGGGAGGGGCGACGGGCCGGAGAAGGGGGGCGGCGGAGGAGAGGAGGAGGAGCGGCCGGCGTAGAGGAGGAGGCCGGGCGGGAGGAGGAGCGGCCGGGCGGGACGGCGGCGGATCTGGGGAGGGGCGACGGGGCGGCGGGGGATCTGGGGAGGGGGGAGGGGGCGGCGGGGGAGGGGCGACGAGCCGGCGGGGGAGGGGGCGACGGGGCGGCGGCGGATCGGGGGAGGGCGAGAGGAGCAGCGCTGGTGGGCGGGGAGGACAGCGTCGTGCGGGTGGGTGGGGAGGAGAAGAAAAGAAATTGATGAATCGGTACGGAGGGAAGAGTGTGTAATGGCAGTGGTGGGTAATTATCCTTTAACTCCACGAGGAGATACAAAATGCTGGTTTCTGGAGTACCCCTTGAGGAGCTCCAGGAAAAACGTGGAGTTGGCCCTCAACTCCACCTTTTTCTTGGAGTGGAGTTTCTGGAGCTGGACCTGTTTGGCTAGGTAGTTTAGGAGCGGAGCTGCAAAAGTGGGAGCAGGGCAGTCCCAAACAGGCCCTAAATCACACTTTTACCTTGTCGTAGTGGATTTTTTTCAGCTGCGGCTTATAGTTTTTTACCTTAGTATGAGCGTTTATATGAACAAATCAAATGTCGATAAGCTGCATTGAAAAGGTTATTTCGATAGGCCACTTTGAAACGGCGGTGGAGAAGCCGTCCTGTTTGTTTGTTCAAGAAACATAATCTGAAAAAAGAATTGGACCATAATCTTTAAATTAGTCCCATATTTTTAGGGTGGTTCTTTTTGGCTACGCCTCATGGCTACAGCTGATAGCTTTTTGTCCTAGCGCAAGCGCTGTCACGAACAAAATGAATGGCAATAAACCACTCGTTTAAAAAACAACAAAAAATTGTATCGTTTATTTATTCAGTCCACTGAAAAAGAAGGGCCATAATCTCATTTGGCGAACACATAGCTAAGGGCTATAATATCATCTGACGAATCATAGAGCTGACATTCTTCAATTTTACTGTTATGTCCATAACGGAAAATACAGTGGAGGAGGGTCTCACGTGAAGCACCCCATCTACCATTGAATCGAGATGATCAACTCAATCCAATGGTTGATGGAGAGGGGCCTTGCGTGAGGCTTTCCCCATAGAATTCCCTTCCCCCATGTGTAGCCCTAACATTTCTTTCGGCTTTAGCTTGCACTTACCTCTTATTCTCGTAGTTTTCTCCAAGAGCTCCTACTTCTAGTTTTTGGTTTCTAACTTTTTAATTTTTTTTTACTTTTTAGCTTTTTTTGTCCTTTTGCCTTTTCATTTTCCTCTTATTCCTTTTTATTATCCGTGATGATATATATTTTTATTATTTTAATTTTTTTAATTTAATAATGCAGAAAAGTCCAACAACAACTACTACAGTAACAAAACTAACAGCCTGAGAGCGCCACCTCTAGTTTAACACGGCAGATAGCTAGTGGTTTTCTCTGGCAGGTGGGCCACCCAGTTTATGCTCCACGTGTCAGTCGCTGCTTGTGGGCATACAGTAACAAATGGCGAAGGAGTCTTCAATGCTCCGAGTCACGTGAAGCGTCAGGTCCCACTAGTTAATGCATTAATTGCTATTCATGTTCTTTTCGCTAATAAATTAAGCAAACATGTCTTGCACGTCCTCTCACAAAAATCTAAGCATATTATACATTACAGTACGTATCAAATTTTTCCGAGTCGTATAAAATCAAGCGAAAATGTGCACGTCCTCTCACAGAGATCTAAGCATATCACAGTACGTATCAAAATTTCTGAGTCGTAGAAATCAAGCAGAAATGTACAATACAATGGCATGAAAAATAAAACTCTAGCATTTGGCTAGGCAACCAAATACAGGCGGTTTGCAGTGCAAGTTCGGCGTTCGATTTGGTTCCTTCTGGTACAGGCCTCTGAAACTGAAGCAGTAGCACTGACCATTTGAGCAAATTTACAATCCTTAACCTATCCTGCAACTGCTCAATTAGTTAACTAATCAGTCGCAATCGTCTAAATTGCCTAATTAGGCACCATAAGATAATCATCCATCGCTTGGCTTTGCTCCTTTTGTTTTTTCCGGTCTCCGTGCCTCTCTGCGGTCATGTCGGAGAGGAAGCGGTGAGAGCATTTTTAACAGTGACTTATGAGTTAGCTCTAAGCATATTATTTCATATTTTAATAGAAGAGAGAGAAAAGCTATCTCTTGATCAAGAGCTAGTCTCATACATACATTCCAAAATTATGTGAGAGTGTCATGTGAGACTATTTATGTTATGAGCTATGTGCTAAAAGTTAGTAATATTGGAGTTGTCTTAGAGCTAGTAACTAGCTCATACTGTTGGAGATGCTCTGAGAGAGATGAAAAGTAGAAGTTTGTTTATTTGTTTAGAACGAGAAAGAGAGGGCACGAGAAGAGGAAGAGAGCGGTGATCGAAGAAGCGACAGTGTAACTTATTCAGATGATACTTTTGAGGTGACTTATTAGTTTATAAATATTTAGTTTATTTATATAAATATATATAGTAAAACATAAGTTATTGTCAAAAAGAAATCATTCTTGACAAAAAGGAATTATCCTTACAGCCGTGTCACATGAGTATAGAAATAGGGAGTGTCTATACAATATTTGACTGTTTTTAGGACAAAAACAGTCAGATGTTGAGCCGTTAGATGGAGATCCAACGCCCTAAATCATTTGTTTTGGAGGGGGTCTTGTATGGGTGGATCCGTTGGATGGAGATCTAATGCCCCAGATCATTCTGACTGTTTTTGTCCTCAAAAACAGTCGAATGTTGTATAGCAGTACTCATAGAAATATGTAGTTTCACAGGTCATGATCGGGTCGGTTCATTTTGGCTTTTTCGTGCCTTATGTTCGTTCTGTCTAGAGTAACTAGCTTTTAAACGATGTATTTTTTCAAGACGGAGTTAATAGAAGATTATAGTAAAAAATATATTGAGTTAGCTGTATCGGCTAAAATCACATGCGACTATTTTTTTGTACGTACTACTTCTTATGAACAGACAGAATTTAAATATTTAAGTCATAAAATATACACTATCAACCAAAAAATCCACTCAAAACCACGAACGGTCTAAATTAGCTAAATAAATTGCCAATATATTACGATATACTTAATTTCGTGTGGCTCTAATTTGGACTATCCGACGATTGTCTGATCTCTGTCTGATATCAATCCAACGGAGCGGCGGAGCCGGTTCTAAGTCAGAGGAGCCGGATCCGTGAAAGCAGCTGCCCACTGCCCACTCTCGGTCTCCAGTTCTTCCGCTCCTCCCCACTTCGCCTCTCCCGTTTGTCCCGCCTTCGATTTCTTCATCTTTACCTCTGTCCATGGAGAACTAGCACACCGAATCTTAGATCCAGTCCCTGTGCGCTGCTGTGCAGGGATGGATTTCGGCGGTGGCATTGACGATCAGAGGTGAGCTCTTCTTTCCTTCCCGGGTTCTTGATCTTTGCGTGATTCAGCTCCGTACGGCGCGAGGATTTTGGGAAAGGCGGGGTTTTTTATGAGCGGGTTTGGGTCGGAATTTCGATTTTTTGTTCTCCTCGGTTTAATTCTGTCCTTGTCGATCCCTAATTTTGCTTTCTTGGTTTGGTTGTTGGGTGCGGTACTAGTCGCTACCAACTGTGCTGTCCCTTTTTTTTCTCTTGATCTTTATGGCGTGGTATGATGTTAGGAGGCAGGAAAAAAAGACTTCTAATTCTGGGAGAAAACTTCTAATTCTGGGAGAAAAGGATCATAGTTTCTTTTGCAGGAAGCTTTGTGGTTTTTGCTCTTTTGTGGTGTACTGTGTTTCAGTTAGTTGCAGTTAAGTTGGCTGTGTTGTTGATAGCTTTTGCTGTTAAACCCAAGTTGATGGATGTTCGTGATGTTTGTAGCACCTATTGTGGTGCTGAACTGCTGATTTTATTATATGATTTGTTGTGATTTTAACTAGCCTTTGTTTAGGCATTTGTTTAATGTGCCTGCCTGAACTTCCTAATCATCCAAGGTTTCCTTTTTCATATCAGATACCAATACGTTATTAGACAGAGGTTTGTTCTGAACATTCTGGCATTCCACAGCAAAACCCTTGTAATGTTGTTCACAAGATGAAAAATTTTACCTTAGATACATGTTCTTCCTCTTTGTAGTTGTTGGTTGCCTTTCACATCACTTACTCCATAGGTGCAACGATCATGATCTAAATTGTCCGAGTTGAACTTTGAGTTCAGGTGGCCAGTGTAATTTTCTGTTCAGATTGCAACTCTTCTTATATCATAAGCATGTACAAAGAAATATACTTTACATTTCACTCTCTTTTTTCAAGTTCTTCCGCAAGTTTTTTGCCTGAATAATCAATCCATAACGATGCTCTTCAATGTGGAATTTCGTACAGTGAGATGTGGGGATGGCAGAGTCAGGAGTATGATCTGCAGAAAGATTTGTTAGCTGGTTTGCAACACGCTTTGCACCATTCCTTCTGTCCTAAAAGTCTAAAACTGTACCAATACAAAGATGCTGAAATTTTTGTTTCCTGATTTGGCAGATCCGTCTAGCTGCTTGTGGGGTGAAGCAAACCGCAATGTGGGTGATGCTTGGAGCATGTTCGATGAGCAAACTCCAATAAAGCACTGTACAGACATAGATTTTCAGTTCTGTGATATAGGAGGTAAAGGAAAACTTTACTTGCATACATGTCATGGTTACCATCCACTACTAATATACTGCACTATCAGAGAGGGATGCTTAGCACCTAGTTACGAAGTCACTAGTGTGTTTTTACTACTCATCTCCTGTATTGAACCACAGTCTGTAATTCCGTATACTCTCCCTTGCTCCTTTCTTTTTAATATTCTTTAATTATATCTGCCCCCTGTAGTTGTTTTAATAGCCTTCTAATTCATAATAGCTCCGGTAACTTGTCTGTACACTATATTTGGTTGTATTTCTGTATGCAAAAGAAAATAGTAGATAATACAGTATTCTGGTTACGGTTTTCCTAGTTGTCATTTGCCTTCTTGCACGCATATGTGTTTGATTTGAGCCACCACGTAGAATTGTGCACAACGCAAATGAAGCATGCTTTAGCCTTGAATTGGAACAATGGTTTTCACATGTAATTCCTGATCTCTCTTGCCTTTTGGTGCATATCCAAAAGGCACCTCAAGTTTAGTGACCTTCTGTAAATACAATGTAGATATTATTGTCAAGGACTTTGATGAAGGAAAGGAAACCTTACAAGCTAAAAGAAGACGCATGCTGCAGTTCTGTTCAGAAAATGTTGAGGTGCGTGCTCTATAAGGATTTCTCAAAGTCACCTGTGACCTGTTCTAAAAAAAATGAAGTGAACTATGCACTAATACTTTTGGGTTGCAAACTGTGTCAAATCAATGATTAAATGCATTATCGTGGTGTTTTAATCCATCAGCGTGATGTCTTTTTATTTGTGTAGATGGAGTGTCCTATGACAGAAGACGGACTCTCAGAAAGTATGCAAGTGAATTTGGATTTCTCAAGTAGGTCTTCCAGCAGCTCTGTTAGTGTTAGACTGAGATGATTCATCTCCATTTCTCCTAATTCTAGAGGTGACTCCAGGTGACGACTGTTTGTTAAACTGTGATGGGACAGAGGAACTACCCGAAGAATGGCTAGTTGATTGCTCGCAAGATAGTGAGCATCGTTGCCCGCCTGAAGAAATGTGTGTGTTTTATCTGAGCCTCACCTTCTGCATGGCTTAACAGTATTTCAG
Source organism: Dendrocalamus latiflorus (assembly GCA_017311315.1). Taxonomy (NCBI): domain Eukaryota; kingdom Viridiplantae; phylum Streptophyta; class Magnoliopsida; order Poales; family Poaceae; genus Dendrocalamus; species Dendrocalamus latiflorus. The sequence goes on along the minus strand of CM029665.1, from coordinate 4,848,944 downwards.
TTAACTGTCAATCGTGAAGTGTTCTTGTTTCTCATTGTTTCTGATCCTTCTCAACAGGAATAGTCCTACTGCTGCCGTGGAAAAAGCCAATCTCTCTGGTTAGTATAAACCGCTTAAGTGTTTCCAGAATTCCATTATTGCTGTTTTTCGCAAATATTATAAAGTTACTAATACCCAAAACTATGTTTAATTTTCAGCGCATCAAAATTCTTTGGCTCGGGAGCAAGCTAACATAGTTCAGAAGAACCCTGTGCAATCTCGACCTACACCTCTAAAAGGTGTGCCCAACTCTATTGCAGTTTGATTAAAGCACCATCAATTCTGTTTTTTCCCTGGAACTTTTGTTGCATAATGTTGCATAGTGGTCTTTGTTTGCTGCCCCGAGGCAATCTGTGAACTCATACATTGTTCTCTGATTCGCAGCTGGAAAAAATATTATTAGAGCAAGAAAGTTTAAAACATCGGTTGCCTATCCTTTTGAGCTTATCAAGCCGTGCAGTTTTCATGGTCATGTCACCTTGAATGACATAAACCAGAGAATTCACGCCCCACCGCCATACAAGATAAAGCACAAGAAGGACGATGAACCAGTTCGATATCAGACTTCAGCTATTTCTGGAAAGCCTGTAGTTCACAAGACAAAGATCCATACTGAAGGGGGAAGGGGCAGCATCACAATCACAAGAACGAGAGGCTAATTAGGTCAATGCTATGCATATAGGGTTGTCTATGTAGTCTTCATGGGCCGTGCATTTCTGCTATATTGGTTTGTCTGTGTGATTTGTGGCGAAAAGAAATGCAAGCCCTTTCGTCTGCCCTGTGGTTGCTTACTAGCGCGATAGTGTGCTCCTTTCTCTGTTCTTGTTTAAAGGGGAAAAGCCGATGTCATCAGATAATTATGGACATATTGGTCTGGTGATACTGTATTTTGCAAGATCTCAGCTTCATAGCTACCTAGTTCTCTGTTGCTTGAGCTGTTCATATCTGAAACTCTAAATCCTGAAATCCTACAGTAGTAGGACAGGGATTCGCCACCTGATGAAATGCTGTTCTGTGCATTGCTCAGAGACCTGAATTGGTAAAGCAGATAAGGAATTGCTGTCTTATATGCGTGCCCCCCCCCCCCCCCCCCTCCGAAAACCTGTGTGCTTGCGCATGGCTGTCAGGATTTCCCTGGATCTGATGCGGTGAGGGCTGACGATACCTGCGCTCGTCATGGTCTCTGCTTAACACAGGAAGGACTCGGCATGAGCATGTTGTACGGTGCAGAACTGCAGAAGGCCAGGAAGATGGATGCTGATGTCCTCCGCTCACCCATGAAAAACTGACGGTTTCTGGTCAAATCTTAAATACGTCTGCCATGGTCGTTCCCCTGCCTGGGTTGCCATATCGATCGAGATAGGACGGATGGATCTATGCTCTGTTCAACAATGCCAGCCACGGATGCTGCGCTATTTGCCTGTACAGCAAAGATCTGTCCTGTAAGCCCGTGACATCTCGTGCATGCAGCGACGACGACCACTGAAGTCTGAAATACAACTTTTTTTTATTACCTTTGGAACGTAGGAATTTCAGAGAAAACATTTTAATTTTCGTAGGAATTAAGAAAAATTGCCGTGTTTCAAACGAGCTCAGATTATGTGAACTTAGGAATTTCAGAGGAAGAGCCCCTTTAAAGGAAAGATAGAGGAATTCAATCCAAAGGAAAAACATTTCCTTTGAGTATGTTTGATTTGTAGGACTGCTTCAACCGAATTTTATAGGATAGGAAAATTTTCTATAAGTTTGCAAGAGTTCTAGCATGAAGTCTAACATTATGTTACAAATTCCTTTGAGAGTTCTATTCCTGCATCCTTAAAATCCTGTGAATCATAGTCTCTCGAAACAAACTAATTTCCGTGGGAATCAAGAGAAATTACGGTGTTCTATGCGAGACCAGATCCTGTAAACGTCGAATGCTTAACTACCTGAACGCATCGACGGGATGGGATGGGATGGGATCTCGAGCGAGTGGCGCCTGGATCGAACGGCCTCGTCGTAAGACGCCAAAACTCTACGTTACATCTTACATGAGAGGGCGAAAGGAACACGAGGCCGTAGCGTCCAAAACCCCAGCTCAGCCTGGCTGGCCGGCAACGGCAATAAGAACAGTCTCGCACGCTGCCACTGGAGAGCAGAGGACGAAGCAGACAAAACCGTGCGCAAGCATGTAGCCATCGACCACAGGCTGGCAGAGCAGAGGAGAGGAGAGATTAGCGATCATTTTGTTTTGCTGGTGCAGGATGAAGATGAAGAATTCTCCTGGGTGGATGGGTGCCCAGTGCATGTGTGTAGCCCCAATTATTCCTGCCAAACCATGGGTACGTTGCGTTTCTTGCTATTCCTGGGGAAAGGAAGGACTGTGCCAGGTGCTGCCCCTGCAGCTCTAGGTCCAAGCCAAATGCTCCTTTTTGGCATCTCCCCGTCGCCATGGGCCAACGCCTTGTTCTGTGCCGCTCCGTGTACTGACATTCCATTTGGCCATGTCCTGCGTGGTATGAATCCATAGACAATACAAAATTCATGCGTTCCAAACAGTAGGAATTCGGTAGGATTACTGTAGCAATCGTATGGTTGTGCGGTTGTGCCCTCTCATAGGATTAGACGCAGGAAGTTTTAAGGGAAACGAAACATCCACTCGTGACTCTTTTTTTCGCTTTGCTATGCTCGAGACAAAGCCACCATAGGCGGCCATGGCAAGCTTGGCACCTGTAGGGGAAAGCGACGGTGGTGACCGACAAAGGCAAAATGAAATGCAGCAACCGAGTCGAGAACAAGGGTGGTGTTGGCTCGGTTGGAGAAGGATGGTGGTGCGCTCACCATGGCTGGAGCTTGGGGAAGGAAAGGGACAACAGAGTTGAAGGTGTTCTTGATCCCGACGCTGACCTTCGCCCTTACTCCCTCACTCCCGTCGTGGCCACGCAAGATGATGCCACATTGCCACTGGCTCGCCTTGGATCCCGTCGTCGTCGCCCGAGCTAGCGCCGCTGGCCTTCACCCTTACTCTGCCACCACCGCCCAAAGATAGGACCATTGGCCTTCACCCTGGATATTGTTGCCGGCCTCGATCCCTCCATTGTAGCTCGCTTAGGGTGGGTTGTGGATAAGAACGATAGGGATACGGTGAGGGATAAGAATGAATTGTTGGGTCCACCTGTAAGCGGCCAACAAATGAAGATTTTGTCATATGCAGCTTACATCAGTATGATAATCTCTTATATTTATACTACTAAAAAGTAAATAATATTACTATTCACTGTAAATTTGGTATGTTCTTTCTCTTTCTGCCAATCAAACACTCAATCCTACAAGATTTATGTATTTTTTTTAATCATCTATTTTACATATGTATTCATATTCTATTAATGTGTTTTTTTTATTCCTACATTTTTCAAATCCCGTGAATCAAAAGGCCTTTAGTTTCACTGCAGGAGATTGGAAAAAAGGGAGAATTTCCCGAGACGGTGCTATCTCACCCAATTCTTCTTTGGCCGAACGCCTGGCAATTAAACCTGAACAGTGAAGCTCCCGCTCGCGATCAGCTTACGCGATAATGCACTGAACATTGTAATGTGTACTGTATTGCGCTGCGTAATGCGTACATGGACAATGTGGAGGGGTCAACCGAAGTGGTTGCAATAGCTAAGCGACAAGAGATTAATTAGCGTTAATGCAGGGGCCCCGAGTTTTCTTGTACTTGTACCAACTAAAGACTTTCGATGCCACCGAACATGCCTAAATTATCTCTGCAGAGACGGCCATCGTCGTCCTCACCGAACACCTAACCGAACAGCTTCGTAGCAGAATCTCTCATTCAAAACACCAAGAAAAAAAAATGCGATCGAGTGAGAGCAGTACAGCTCACCTGTAAGGACTAACTCCATTCCGGTACAGTCAGCAGCATCGATCAGACGAGGCGCAGGATAGAACGGCAGAATCACATACGAAATCAGGTGAAGTTTTAGTTAGTGAAACCTTTTTTTTTGTTCTGTTTTTCTGTCGAAGCAATGGAATCGAGAGGTTTTTCGAGGTGTCACGCCCTCTTACGCGTGGTTAAAAGTAAGGCCCGATTTGTTTCCCCTTAAGATTATTATAATCTAACTTATAATCATAAGTGGAACACAAACAGCCCAGATTATAAGGTAACTTATTATAATCTAATAGCCCAGATTATTGTAATTTAATAAGCTCAAAAAAGGAGCTTATTTCAACTTATAGATCCATCTTTTATCTTAATGATCATAAAACTTTAGAAATATTACCCACCTTTGCCATTTATCCATCCCCAACTCCCGTACCTCTCTCTCAAAGGCATTGTGGTCTTTAAACATTTGAATACAACAATCCATAACTCTGATAATCCAGGCTGCCAAACACCTTAAGCTTATTTCCCACCAGCTTATTATAAGTTAGCTTATATAATCTCCCACCTATAAGGTAGATTATAATAATCTTAAGTGGAAACAAACAGGGCTTAAATAACGGAGCTTAAACCTAAATGCCGTTGCTTACACGCACCACAAATCCACAATACGCGAGCTTTGTTCAGATACCCATTTTTAGGCGCGTGTTACTCCTCTCCCTTCATTTTTCGCACCTTACTTTTGCCATCTACTTTGAAAGTTACCAATTTAGTGTACAGGCTTCGAAAAATTTCGCGCAGTGAGATTCGGGTCATGCAAAACAAATCGAAAGCAATGTGGTCAAACTGTAATGCACAGCCGCCGTCAATTACGCATGGCACCACGGTAATTGACGCTCGATCGCCACACTAATTATAAACCGGAGTATAAAAAGCCCGCGAGACCCGCTCCACCCTCCGACGCCACCACCTATCCTCTCCTCTCCTCTCCTTCCTTCCCACTCGCGCGCAAGCCAACCATGCCATAAGACGCCACGTCCCATCCACCACCACCACCTTATCGCCTCCACCCACAAGCGAAGGAGACACCCGGAGACGCGGCGGCGGCGGCCCAAGAGAGATGGACCGGCGGCCGGAGATGCGGCGGACGATTACACTCTCGGAGCAGCTGTCCGCGCCAGACCCGGCCATCCGCGACTTCCTCAAGATGCCCCACGACGACGGCGACGAAGGACGAAGGACGTCCACGCTCATGGACGCCATCGGCCGGGACGGGAACGGCGAGGGTAGCCCCACCGCTGCGGCCGGCGGTGGGGGCATGATCAACTGGAAGCCTCTGCGCGACCGGCTCCGGCTCCGCCGCGCGGCCAGCGCGTGGACCACCCCATCGCCCAAGCCCGCCGCGACTAACAGCACCGGGAGCCTGAGCAACAGCAACAGCAGCCACAGCAACAAGTACAACTACTCCCCCGGCGAGGCCGCGGCGGCATTCTCGAGCACCTTCTCCCGCGCCCCCTCGCTCCGCGTGACGCCCACCTTCTCGCGGGTCACCTCCACCCGGGTAGGCCCCACCTCCGCGTTCTCCCGCACCAGGCGCGCCGTGGTCGACGACGACGACAAGGATGAAGATGACGACGACCACGACGACGAGGACGAGGAGAAAGGCAGCAAGGACGAGGCGCCGGCGGCGCAGATGTCCCTGATGGCGCTGCTCGAGCAGACGGACAGCCAGTGGGACGACGACGAGGAGGAGGACGGCGGCGGCGCGCGCGAGAACGTGGTGGGAGAGGACGACGAGGACGACGGCGAGGGCCGGGAGGAGGAGATGGTGCACGTGTGCTGCGTGTGCATGGTGCGGCACAAGGGCGCGGCCTTCATCCCGTGCGGCCACACCTTCTGCCGCCTCTGCTCCCGCGAGCTCTGGGTCAGCCGCGGCAACTGCCCGCTCTGCAACGGCTTCATCCAGGAGATCCTCGACATCTTCTGATCCAATCACTCCATCCTCCCAACTCCATGCATCGCTAGCTCCTCCTCCATCTCTCCATTCCTCATCCATCGGATTCTTCAGAGCAACCATGGAAAGGCTCTTGCCGTTAGCAACAGATTGATGGCGAGTGAGTGGCCAGTGCTCCACTCCGCTGCGAAACTGAAACCCATATCATAGGTGAATCGATCGATTAATCAGTTGTTGAACACGAAAAACTGGTGTTAATTTGCTGTTAAATTTTGGGATGTGATCGACTGTTTAAGCATGTCAACTGTTTGGATTAATAAACGTACGCATATATGTATGTAAATTTTGGAATGGTTGTGACTTGCGGTTAACAAATAACACTGAGACCGTATGATTGCACCTGTTCCGGTGTACCTTTGCATAATTGCATCCAATTCATGATCAGTGCAGCTTTGGATCCTACCTAATCCGACTTGTTTAGCTCAGGGTCCGGCCGGCAAGTACACGCTTGTGTAATTCTTTAGTTTTCTTGGTTTCCTGAAGTGCAACGAAGCTGTTTCCATGAACTTGTGACGACAAAAAGTTGATGGCTAACTCCCAGAACTGGCCTACTAAGTATGCAGTAATCAAACATCTCAAGACATGCTACAGATGATCATGAAGGGGGATGTATCTGGTGCATCCGTGCACTCCTAAATTCATTGTAAATATATAGTATACGATTTTCTTGAACTGTAACAAGCAACCAAAGCGGTATCATATATATTATTAAAGCAAATGCAAAATAACTCACCATGTTCGCTCTTAAGAGGTGGAAATTCTCATATTAAACGGAGAAAAAAAAGAAAGGTTCACACCATTGATCGTGGTGGATCCAAATAATAACGGTCTAGATAAAAAAAAAGAGTCAATGTCAAACAAAATCTAAAAAAAACTGAAATTCAAAATATAAAATAAAATAAAACAAGCAATTTGATTTTCAGGTAAATTTCTAAGTAAAAGTACATAAAAAATAATTCAAAATAAAAATTAAACAAGAAATAGAAATTGAGTTTGTATATGAATTATAACAAAAACTAAAATTTAGAATAAAAATAAAATAAAATTATCAATTTGGTTATGATACGAATTCCAAAGTAAAATATCTAAATAACTATAAATTAGAATAAAAACAAAACAAAAATTAGCAACTGAATTTGCATATGAATTACAACCAATAAAATCGAAATTCAAAATAGAAAACAAAAGAAAATTTGCAATTTGAATTCCATACAATACCGAAGTAAAATCCTCAAATAACTTAAATTCAGAATAAATTAAATAAATTTAGCAAGTTGGTTTCCATACGAATTTCTAAATGAAATCCTTAAATAAATATATTTTGGAATAAAAACTAAACAAATATTAGCAATTGGATTTGTACACAAGTTCCAACTGAAAATAATTAAAATTCAGAATAAAAATATAATAACATTAGCAATTTGATTTCAATATGAATTCCAAAGTGAAAAATATAAATAAATATACTTTTGAATAAAAATTAAACAAAAAAATTAACAATAGGATTTGTATACATATTCCAACAAAAAAATTGAGATTCAGAGTTAAAAACAAAATAATATTTGCAGTTTGATTTTCATATAATTGCAAAGTAAAATCTCTAAATAACTAAAATTTAACATAAAGGCCTTTCTCTTCAACGACTTCAGTGAGTACGATGACATTGTCTTCGTCGAACGGCTAAGGTGAACAACATGGCATTGTCCTCATATCCCCTAGCATTGCCTTGGCTCTTCGCTTTTCGGTGGATTAATGTCTTCTTGTTGGACAAATCGACACCATTACACACTTCATGGTCTCCTCCAACACCATAAGTGATATTCTTGTTATCACTTTTATTTTAAGTAAAAATTTTAGTTGTTTTTTATTAGAGTTCATATACAAATCAAATTAGCCAAGGACCACGATGATGAGTGGTGAGCGTCAGCATTATTGAAGAAGTCAATATCCAAATAAAGTCGATTGTAGGAAAGCTTTGGCAGGGAGGAGATGAACCTTTGAATTGAAGATGAGCTATAACGATATTGGACTATCAGGTAGTTAGGAGCATGCTTTCGCTAGTAAGTGCCACGACGACACCTACGATGGTGAGAAGATTCAATATATCATTTGATAACAACTAAAGCAGATATACCAGCATCAGTAAAGATGTGAGATCACCCCGGTTAGTGAGGAAGCCATAGCATTGATGTGACCAATGTTCAAGAGAAGAGGGGCATTGAGCACGTATAACATTATGCATGTATAAATACATGCATGCATCTGTATAAATACAAGCATAAGCGTACAGAAGCAGAAGAGCAAAAAGCTTAAAGTAGAGATGGTAGTGATAAGGAATAATCTTAGGGACACCTGAGAGAGCATGACAGGTGTCCCCGGTAAGGATCAGCGATAATTGCACATGCATGCATGTTTGATATTATAATGGTTAGCATTAAGCAATAGTTGGAGAAAAGTAAAAGAGAACTATGTAGTGAAGTATTGTATTGAAAAAGGATAGTAGCTAAGAGTTGTATTAGAATAGGTAACAACTAAGGGGAATCGATCAAGAATTGGGTGTGCTACTAGAGGATAAAGCAGAATAGTTGTAATTACGAGAAGAGATAGAAGACACACGGTTCGGTGGGACGGCCGATGTGTAAGGGATTATAAGTTTAAGGTAGGTCGCGTTGTGGTGCATCGGTGTATGCGTAAGCAATATACTCTAATACCATGATGGTGCACATATAATCAATGTATTGCTTTGAGATTAAATAAAGGTACATGCATATGCATATATTTTGGAAAAGAGTAATTAATGGAAGAAGAAGAATAGGAGCATACAACTATATGATCCATGCATAATGGAGAGTTTTTATGTTTTTAAGAGCTTCAATCCATCAAACTCATACTTTAATTACATTCCTTAAGTTGTATTTTTCTTCGAGCTTCTATTTTCATTTTAATATTTATGATGTATTAAAGTCCTAAATAGCCTATAAGATACATAAATATATTCTCAAATATCGAAGTTATATAATTTGATACTAAAAACTTTAAAATAAATCTAGCCACGCATTTGTCACCCTACTAGTTTCAAAGTAAGAACATAATGAAGTTGGGATGTCCAAAGCGATGTGCCATTTAGATACAAGGGCATCTTTAGGAGTGATCCCCAATGCACAGGCTAACCCAAACATGGCGTTCACAGCCCAATCAACTTCATAGACCAAAATTGCACTGTACTCCTTAAACTTGTGAGACTATACCACTTTACTCTCTGAATTCGAATTTTACTTTTTCGGCCCCCTAAACTTGTCTCTGTTTGTACCGTAGGTCGTTTCCTCCATTTGCTAATAGAAATGGTTGTGTTGGCACACATTCTCGCACAGTTGGCACATGTGGCTGCTTACATGGATTAGATGGGTGTCACATGAGCCTTACATGACCACTTGAAGGCCCATAAGTAAAACTCTTGATTGATATTCAATTGCTACTACCATTGCAATCCAGATATTATCTTTAAAGTTGCATTTTGTAAGGATCTGCATACGCTTGCCCCCACAGAACCCTTGCTCTTCAAATTTACTTACGGACGATATCCTGCCTTTTGATTTTTGTTAGAATAGTTAAATACATCGAGTTGCTGACATGCTTTACATCACGTAATTGTTTCGAAAAGTTCATACCTTCTAACTGCTAAGTAAACTGTAAGAAAGTTGTTATTGCTTATACTCTTGAAATCTCAGGTCAGACTATTAGAGCCCACACATGAAGCCAAGTTTGCAAAGCAGTAGGCAATAGCCAACCAGCAAAATAAACACTAGATTTCAGCAAGCAAAACAAATCCTATTGTAGCTGGTCCAATATTTACAACAGGTAAAGTTATTTTTATCCATTCATAAATTCCTGCTATCATTCATGGGTAGCTAAGACATACTTTTCTGTGCTGAAGATTTCTATATATACACAACTAAGAGCTCCTACACCATCTCTGCAGAACATACTTCCAAATTAAACTGAAGGCGGAGCTCAAATTTGTGAATACTAATGACCTTTGGCCTCATCATCATGAGGGATGAGCATTTATATATGCTTCATAGTCAACCTCTTGTTCCTACCTTCTTCCAAACATGAGATATCATCTTAGCCTGCGCATGATTAAATTCACCGTCCAATTGTTCGTCAATTAGGTCCACAACCCATGCTTCAGTGTTGCTCTTCAATTTATCAACAATCATCTTAACCACAGCTCTCAGGTGAGTTTCCAGTTCCTCTTTCCCATCCACAACCCAATCTGAAATCCTCCTCCCTTTGATCAGTTCTAGCACCACCACTCCGTAACTGTACACATCTACCTTCTTGGTAATCGGAAGGCTACAGACACACTCAGGAGCCATATATCCCCTCGTAAGCAGCCACATGTGCCACCTATGCAAGGGCGTACGTCAACTCAGCCATTTCTATTAGCAAACAGAGAGAACGACCTACGGTGCAAATAGAGACAAATTTAGGGAGTCAAGAAAGTAAATTATAAGTTCAAGGAGTAAAGTGATACAGTCTCACAAGTTCATGGAGCTACAGACTACAATGCAATTTTCTCTTAATCTATCTTTGTCCCATGAACCTATTATAGGGTCTGTTTACTATGGCTTTTGGCTACGGCTTGAGGCTTTCGGGTGTTCATACAAGAGATTACAGAGTAACAGAAACTCACGTATGGTTTTTGCCGATATAAATGAAGTCGGTACATTATGTACTAATTAACTAGTAAACTCCATCTTAAAAAGACGCTCCGTTTAAAAACTAGTTATTATAGAGAAGTCAAAAACAAAAACTAAAAGCTGAAAAAATAGAAGACAAGAAAATAATCACATAGGATGGCCCCCAGCTCTCCCTCCCGGGGAGGCGACTCCCCCTCCCTCCCGCAGGCGAGTACTCCGCTTCCGGCGTCCACAGGTCTTCTCACCCCACCAACCCACCTTATCCCCCAACTATCCTCCGGTTCTACCTCTCGCTCCTCCACCGAGATTCGCCCAATCCCTAGTTCCGCAAAGTCCGTAAACCCTACCCCCAAATCGGCGGTGCCTAACCTTGTGGCGGGGCCAGCTGAAACTTCGCCCCCCATTAATGCGGCTATTCGGCTATCGTGGAGCTCGGATGACGAAGATCTTGAAGGATCGCCAACCAGCGACCCGGATGTGATGGCGCCTTCAATGGAAGTTCAAAATATTTCCCCTCCGGCAGAAAGGGCTTTTCAGCGTGCTCTAGAAGAAGATCTGCAAGGTATGCGAAAGATCCGGCCCTCTCGCATCGCATTATCTCCAGTAGCCTGCGAAGCGAAAGATTTTGTCAGTCTCAGATCTTGCGAGCGGCGACGGGTCAAGAGTTTCCACTTCAATTTAGTACTCAGCCACAGGGACAGCTCTTTGGAGTAACTCCTTCCTCAGTGGCAGCTACACAGTCTTCGAGCAAAGGGGAAACGAAGATTGAATGCAGCAACAAAGTTCGGAGTTTTGAAGCCTCTAAGAACTCTATGTCAGGGGAAAGGACAGAGCCCCATTCTAATTCAAACCTCCGTCATTTCCTGTTGGCCAAAGAGAAAGCAAATCGATGGATTGAAGTTAAGTCTCCGCGCTGGTGGAGAAAGAAACCTGGCACACAAAATCTGAAGAGGATGGACTCAAATGGACTTCAGCCTGTTTCAGAAAATCTCAAGAAGCAATTCTTCTGGAAAAAGATGAGCGGTAAATGTTTTCGGTGTTTAAGCAGAGATCATAAAGTGAAAGATTGCAGGGATCCGTTTCGATGTTGGAGATGCGGGCGTGCTGGTCATGCTGCAGCAAGCTGCCCAACCTTTATTGTTCCTCAACGACCGACTTCAATGGCAAGCTATGGAAACTGCTATAAAGCTGATGCAACAGCCGGGACATCAGTCTTCAAGCGCATTCAGCCTCCCCAGCCACTGGTTAAGGAGCATTTTCCACCCCTGTGTCCACCATCTGCATCCCGCCCTGTTCGTGCTAAGGACATGGATGTTCAGGGGGTTCCCATGGCGCGTCCTGAGGAGGATCACTGTGTGGTTGCTGCCACGGGGGAGATTGATCGCCTGCGTGATCAGCTCTCGGCTCGTTCGGTAGTGGCGTGGGTGGTCGGCACCCAAGTTGGCAGAGTGGAGCCCAGCACATTAGCTGAGGATGTTCGCTCGGCTTTCCGTGTGAGGCACATGGAGATGAAAGTTACCAAATATCATCCAGAAGATTTCTTCATCACTTTCTCGCAACAGCGTGATCGTGATATGGTCCTCAGCTGGGGTAGTCTGGAGGCCCCTGGAGGACGCATTTACCACTTCAGGCCGTGGGATGAGCTGCGCCACGCGCATGCTACTGTCCTTCGCTACCACGCTCGACTGTGTCTTGAAGGAGTCCCAATGCATGCCAGGACAGAGGAGATGGCAGCCCGTCTGCTGGGCAGAAGCTGCTCCATCCATTGTGTGGAGGAGTATTCCCGACGAAGACACTACAACCGTACCTACGATGCATGGGTTTGGACGGCTAATCCAAACTTAATCCCCAGGAAGGTTTGGCTGACCGTCACTGAAGCTGACGAAGTGACACCTCCCCTGGCTAATCCACTGCCAGACGTGTCTCTTCGCCGGGACCAGCCCGTGGATGTCAAGAAAGGGCTCACCTACGAGGTGCTTATTCATTTGGACATCCTGGAGGACTTGAACTCCTTCAGTGGAGAGACTGATCTTCAGCACACCAGACGCTTTGAGTGGCGCTATGGTGTGGTGGATGGGGCAACGGAGGAAGCTCTCCAGCGAGCCCCCCCAGCGCCCTGTCACCAGAGACCTTCTCAGCACCGCCGTCCGGAAGATGGAGATGATGGCGATGCAAACAGGGAGCGCCATCGAAGCCGGTCCATTTGGAACCGCATCAATGGAAGCATGCGTCGCAAGAGTACTGAACCGGGTTTCAGGGGCGAGCAACGCTACGCTGGTGATCGACGTGGAAGGCAGCTGAGCAGGGAGGTTCTTGGGCATCGACGCTCTCCACCATCTGTGAAGCCAGCCCGCGACAGGAAGTCATCCCATGCGGCTTCTGTAAGTGCTAACTCTTTTCCTCCATGTGACATTGCTTGCAAGGCATTGCCGGTTACCAGCGACCAGCAACCAGATGGAGATGCTACAGCCACTTTCATTTTAGATGATCAAAAAGAAGGCCCTCAAGACGACCCGGTGCTGCTTGTGCAGGGCGTTCAGGGCAGCATCAGTCTGATTGAGGGGAGCCGCGGTGACCCAATGTTGCTGGAACACTTTCTAGCGCCAATGCAGATTGGAGGAGAAGGGGAAGCTCGCCCAGAACCCCCAGTGCTGGCCAAGGACAAGCTAGTATCCTTCCTGGAAAAATTCACCAAGTCGGCTGCAACACCTATACTGAAGAATATGCCATCGCAACGCCGTGATTCCACAGCAAAGGTGACTCCAGCTTCTCGCCGTAGTGTGCGCATTGCAAACAAAGCTAGGCAGGGCTTATCTTTGGAGCTTTTAGCGCAAGAAGTATTAGCTAAGCATCTTGGTTTTATGCAAAAAGAGAATTCTTTTGATGATCTCGCTAAAAAACTCTACTTTCAGCATTTCAAGAAACCTCTGCCGGCTACCGAACTACAGAAGCTGAAGGATATCATTGAAACGGGAGGGTGCAGACCTTCGAAGATCCGCCCTGCCAAGAAGAAGGCTGCTGTGAATCCGGCTTAAATGGACAGGAAGTGGAAAGCTAGCGTTGTAGCTTTGCTCCGCCATTTAATGAAGTCCTGTTTCTCCTCCAAGGCTAGCTGTTTCCAAGATGTCTTAGTGTGTGGTTTCTTTAGTTTCCTCAACCCTTATTTCCATGTTGGCAGTGCCCCCCACAAGTATGTTTGTGACGTGATGAGGTTCACAGTAGTTGTGTGCGTGCAGTCTATGACCTTTGTCCAGATTCTCAAGGAAGAAGCAAACCCTTTAGTTGTCCCCCCTCCCCTAACTCTTAATGTCTCAAGCAAACTGTGATCTGTTGAGCTGGAATGTGCGTGGCTTAAATGCAGGAGCTAAGAAAGATTGCCTGAGAGAAATGATTGAGTTAATCAAACCTACTATTGTGTGTCTTCAAGAAACTAAGTTATCAGTGACCAACAATCAAATCATTGCTCAATGTCTTGGGCAACGCTTCTCCTTGCATTTTGCAGCCCTGCCAGCTCAAGGCTCTAGAGGGGGAATTATTCTAGCATGTGATGATAATTTTTTTGAACTTTCCAATGTCTCTTTGGGACAGTTCTCCTTATCTGCAAATCTGAGAATGAGAGGTGAAGGCTTAACTTGGTCGATAACCGTGGTGTATGGACCACAAGCAGAGGAGGATAAAATCCTGTTTCTACAAGAACTGGAATCTATTCAGCAAAATGTGCTGCCGGAATGGCTGGTTATTGGAGATTTCAATTTGATTTACTTGGCCAGTGATGAAAACAATGGTAACTTAAATAGAAGGATGATGTCCCGGTTTAAAGGCTGTATTGATAGGCTTCATCTCAGAGAACTGTCATTGAATGGCCGGAGATACACTTGGCGTGGAGGCCCTGAAATGCAAACGATGACAAAAATAGATAGAGCCTTTTGCTCGACGGAATGGGATATGATGTTTTCCCATTCTCACATGTTTGCCTTGGCTTCAGCAAACTCAGATCATTGCGCTTTATTCCTGAGAGGGGATATGGAGGAGAGGCCGAACCACGGTTTCCGTTTTGAGTCATATTGGCTTAAACGCCCAGATTTTCTTGATGAGGTCCAAAGTAGTTGGGAGAAGCCGATTAACACAACTAGACCTTTATTGCGATTCCATGCTAAGCTAGAACGCCTAGCAAAATCTCTCAAATGGTGGAGTAAAAATAAAGTTGGTGATTTGCGTTTGCAGTTAGCTTTGGCAAATGAAGTTATTCAAAGACTAGAAACTGCGCAAGAGGAGAGAAATCTTTCTTCAGATGAGATAGCATTTCTTCGAGACATCAAGGTTAAAGTCCTTGGAATTGCAAACTTAAATAGAGTTCGTATAAGACAAAGGGCTAGACTGTCTTGGATAAAAGAAGGTGATGCAAACACAAAAATTTTTCATCTTAGGGCAAATGGCAGAAAGAGAAAGAACTTCATTGAATTCTTAGACTCTGAAAATGGACCCATTTTCTCCACAGAGGAGAAGGTGCGTCACATGACAGATTTCTTTGTCCAAAAAACAGGCACTGCTTTCAACCGCTCTTCCTTCCTGAACTGGGACCACCTGCAAATTCCGAGGATGGACATGGAGGATTTGGAGCGCCCAATCATTGAAGAGGAATTAAAGGATGTAATCTTTAACATGCCGGCTGAGAAAGCGCCTGGTCCCGATGGGTTTATTGGAGGTTTTTATAGGAAAGCTTGGAATATAATTAAGGAAGACCTTCTCGAGGCAATCAAAGCTTTCATGAATTTTCAGTCTGAACACCTAGAGCTGCTGAATACTGCAAAAATTGTTCTTCTGCATAAGAAGTTGGACGCTTGTCGACCTGACCAGTTTAGGCCCATCAGCCTCATCCATAGTTTTTCAAAGATCTTATCTAAACTTCTGGCGTCGAGACTAGCTACAGTGATGGACATTTTGATTTCTAAAAATCAAAATGCTTTCATTAAAAAAAGATCTATTCATGAGAACTTCCTGTACACTAAACAGGTGCTTCAGCTTCTCCATAGAAGGAAAATCCCAAGCCTTTTCCTGAAGCTAGATGTGGCAAAAGCTTTCGACTCAGTAAGTTGGTCGTTCTTGATTGAGGTTTTAGAGAATTTTGGATTTGGTATCACTTGGAGGAATTGGATTGCGAATCTCCTCTGCTCGTCGTCTTCGAGAGTATTAGTAAATGGATTCTCTGGAGAATCATTCTGGCATGCTAGAGGATTACGGCAAGGGGACCCTCTCTCTCCATTGCTCTTTATTCTAGCTTTAGAGCCTTTGCAAAGGCTAATTGTCAGAGCTGAGGAGGAAGGAGTTCTCGCACCCTTATTAAGACAGAATCTTCCGTTTCGAGTCTCCATGTACGCGGATGATGTGGCAGTTTTCTTAAGGCCTGAACAGAATAATCTGGAAGCGTTCAAAGCAATCTTGGAGGTATTTGGAAGGGCTTCTGGCCTGTTCACAAACTTTGAAAAAACAGAAGTTTATCCCATAGCTTGCTCAAGTGAGATTATTGAGGCGGTTCGGCAAGGTTTCCAAGGTAGGATAAGCTCTTTTCCTTATAGATACCTCGGACTTCCTTTGCATTGGCGCAAATTGAGGAAAATTGACTGTCAACCCCTAATTGATAAGATTGCAAATAGATTGCCAAGGTGGAAAGGAAAGTTCTTAACTTTGCCTGGAAGAGAGACACTGGTAAAATCTGTTCTTTCATCGGTGCCCACTTACTACTTGACAGTGCTCCCTGCACCCAAATGGTTGACAAAGAAAATAGATCGGTTTCGAAGAGCTTTTCTTTGGAAAGGTCAAGAACCTGAACATGTCAATGGCGGTCATTGTCTAGTTAACTGGCCCACAGTCTGTAAACCGCGCCCCCTAAGAGGTCTGGGAATCCTTGACTTGCAACGTTTTGCCCGAGCTCTTCGCTTAAGATGGTTGTGGCTAAAATGGAGAGATCCTAATCGGCCCTGGGCCTTCATGGAACTGCCGTGCAACAGAGAGGACATAGCTCTTTTCTCGGCTAGCACGACTATCACGGTGGGCAATGGAACTAAGACAAGTTTCTGGAATGACAAATGGCTAGACAATCAGAGCTTGCATCTATCAGCTCCTGACCTTTTTAAAATCTGTCGCAAAAAAAGGATTTCGGTTCAAGACGCCATGCGACAACATTTCTGGTTAAACTGTGTTGGGACAATTTCGAATGCTATCCAGCTTTCGCAACTGATTTGGCTAGCGGGACGACTGATTCAATTCACCCTGGAAGATAGGGAAGATTCCATTCTTTGGAGATGGACAGCAAATGGAGACTATTCGGCACGATCGGTGTACTCAATTCAGATTAGTGGTTTAATTCCAAAGCCATCTCTAAACCATTTGTGGAAAGGTTACGCCGAGCAAAAAGCTAAATCTTTTGGTTGGTTACTTTTGCAACAGAAGATTTTAACGGCTGATAATCTCCTCAAAAGGAATTGGCCTTGCAATCCTTTGTGTGCTCTTTGTTTTATGCAGGGAGAAAACCCCTGTCACCTAGCAAAGGACTGCACCTTTACTGTGGCGGTTTGGGGCAAAGTAACAGAGCTTTTGAACTTGAGAGATCCTCCAGCTGGACAAAATTACAACACCCTCTTGGGTTGGTGGAAAGCTTTTACAAAGATTAGGCCAAAAACAAACAAAAGGAGTTGCATTGGGGCCCTAGTTCAAATGTGGTGGAATGTTTGGAGAGAGAGGAACAGAAGAATTTTTAATAACTCTTTTCTCCCGGTGGAATCAGTGGCAAATCTAGCGGCAATTGATAGCAGGAATGTGTTTTCAGTTTTTTCGGCTCGAGCGGAGGCAGGGGTCGTATAGTTTTTCAGGGCTATTTCCTTTTTGGTCTTGGGCTCTGCCTCTTTAGCTTGTAACCTCTTCAGGCTCTCGGTCTGAATTTCTGTTTTGTAATCCTTTCTTACTCTCTCTTTCAATAAACGGCAGATCTCCTGCCTTTTCCTTTCAAAAAAAAAAAGAACAGAACCATAAATCGTTCAGATACAGCCTACGGATCATAAGCCCATTTGCAGACAAATCCATCCATCCTCTTTTCATGGGCTTATCGTCTACCCAACTGTGGGCTTGCAAAATTTCACGCAGCAGTACTTCATCAGCCCATCAGATCATTCAGATGCGCTCCCTCAAAAGTCAAAAGGAAAAACAGATATTCAGATGTAAGCTCTTGTTCAGCTCGCCGATTCCAGAACAGAATTAAGTACTGTGATGATACTCATTTCTCTTAGCAATACGAGTTCAGAACTTCAGATATACGGAGCAGACAACAACATGCAATTCATAATGTACATTTATTTGGTTTACAGACACTCGTATGTTTTTTTATATATCTGATCGTGCAATGGGATTTTTATCATGAAATCGTGCGCACACGTCGATCCCTGAACTTGTGGATGAAGACAGAGAGAGAGAGTTCTGCATTTGGAGTTGGATTATTCTGGGATGCAGCAGCAGGAGCAGCAGCAGCCAGCAGGTGATGCGATTAATAAGACGGCCGGTACTACGTACGAATCGATCAAAATTCATGGCAACTGCCAATCGCCAAGCGTAGGTACGTGCACCTCGCTGGCAAGAGCGCGAGACAATACACGAATACGGTACACGGCTACAGTACTAGGAGCGTACATACACGCCGCGCACATGCTTCAGGCCCACAGGGTCACCACCCAAGAGGGCAAGACTCCGTATTTCCCACGCAAACGCAATATACCTTTATTGAGAGTACAACGGTGTACACATGTACTCACAGTCTCACATATCCGTATATGTGGATAGATCTACTAGCACATGTCTAATTTAAAACAGAGATCTACACCTCATAGAGTGTGAATATATTTTGATCACTAACGCACCTAGATAAAAAAAACTTCAATTCGATCTAGGAATCGAACTCCGGATGAATTCAATTCGATATATTTTGAGGAAGTTCCCCTAAGTTCCTCAAATGCAGCATACCAACCATACGAG
The DNA here is from genome assembly GCA_017311315.1 of Dendrocalamus latiflorus. Classification (NCBI taxonomy): domain Eukaryota; kingdom Viridiplantae; phylum Streptophyta; class Magnoliopsida; order Poales; family Poaceae; genus Dendrocalamus; species Dendrocalamus latiflorus. The sequence continues at coordinate 4,830,304 of CM029665.1, read as the reverse complement.
ATGAGAGAGAGAGAGAGAGAGAGAGAGAGAGCGAGGGGGGCATTTTGAGGCCAAGGAGGAGTGGTGGGCAGTGGCACAGCGAAGCAGTTGGCCATTGGTCCATGCAAAGCCAAAACCATTCATCATCAGTTGCATCGCACGTCCGCTCATTCATCCGCATGTTTGCACTTTGCTGCATGCTTCCATCCTTGCATGCATTGCTGTCACCAAAAGAGGCCTGGCCTGGGTGAGGTGAGGTAGGTATAGTACCAAAGCCAACTCCAACCAACCCAACCCACTCCCATCTTTTCCTCTCTCCTTCCCCACAGTGTGTGCTGCTACACCATAACCATATCATCAATATAGGAGTAGGCGAGTTAGCAATAGCATAGTGGCATGGTACTCCTCCTCCTCCTAGTAGTAGTACTATACAGTCTATACTAGCATTAGTATTCTTCTCTCCCCCTGCACTGCACTGCAGGTCGCCGCTTTCGCTTGCCTCCTCCTCTTCTCCCTATACCAAACTTGGCAATCACTGGCCGGTTCAGTTATAGTACCACTGTCGCGTCCATACCTGATATATTTCTCCATCGAATTAAGGCTCGCCGCTTGCTTGCTCACACGAACAGGGATCAAAAGCTAGCGCCGCCCGGCCGGATCGATTTTGTTCTGAGTGCAGCTAGCTACCTAGCTAGGCAGGTAGCTGTCTAGGCTGGTCGATCGCCATGAGCAAGGAGCAGCGCCGGATGGAGCGGTTCATCGTCAACCCCTTCTCCTCCACCTGCCGCTCCGAATCCAGCGTCGACGTCGTCGACAGCCGGCAGGCCAAGAAGCCCCAAGGTTTGTGTGTGCAGAGCAGTCTTAACTGCCGAGCTATCCTTTTCTTCTTCTTCTTCTTCTTCTTCTTCTTCTTCTTCTTCTTCTTCTTCTTCTTCTTCTTCTTCTTCTTCTTCTTCTTCTTCTTCTTCTTCGTCCTCCTCCTCCTCCTCCTCCTCCTCCTCCTCTTTTATGCGTGACGAGAGGTGATCTTGACCGATGAGCCATTCATTGGTGCTTATAATATGTAGGTGGCGGCGATGGGACCGCGGGGAAGCCCAAGGGGGAGTCGCTGGTGGCGAGGCTTCTCAAGGGGTTCAAGAACCTGTCCCAGATCTTCGCCGTCTACGAGGAGGAGGAGGAGGAGGAGCGGGAGATGGTGATCGGGCTCCCGACGGACGTGAAGCACGTGGCGCACATCGGGTGGGACGGCAGCACCAACACCACCAACAGCGTCCGCTCCTGGAACCGCGCCGCCCCGCCGCCGCAGGCGTCCACCTCCTCCGCAACCGCCTCGCCAACACCGCAGCAGCCCCCCTCCATGCCGGCCTTCTCCATGCGGCAGTTCGAGCTCGCCATGGCCGCGCAGGCCGCCTCCGGCACAGCCACAGCTGCCAGCACGAGCACCGCCAGTACTGCCACAGCCAGTGCCGCGCGCGAGCTAAGTTAGCCGGTGGCTCGGTCGCAAGCCGCTGTCTCTCTCTCTCTCTCCCTGCTTGCTCAGTTCAGTTGCTTTTCCCCTTGTTCCCCATGTGGAGCCGCGTATGGGGACGCGGTGGTTCTCCTTCCTCGCTCCCCGCCAGCGCTGCGCTGCGTCGGAGTTGGGTCGGCTCTGATCCGTTTGTTTCCTCATGCTTTGGCCATCGGTGTGCGTAGCCATTTCTCCCGGGGATTTTTGTTCGGTTGCTACTTGTTGCATGCGTCTCCATCTCTTCGCCCCCTTTTCCCCTTCTTTTTCTTGCGCTGCTCCGCTCGTCGCCGTCGCGGTTGGGCTTTTCGGGTGGTGGGTGCGTCGTGCATGTGAGCTTGTCTCCGGCGTCTCCATCGTTTGTTCCGTCTCGGTGTGGCTGGCGCTGCGTGCTGTACGCGTACGCGCATGTGGCAGCCTTGGCGCGCTTCCACGGCGCCTGCCTCGTTGCTGCCGCGCGTGCCAAGAAGCGCGCGCGCGTACGTGCTCGTGTCATGTGAGCGATTGATCAGATTGCATGTGCTGTGCTGTGACCCGTGAATGTGATGGTGTGCGCTGCGCCGCGATCATCATGGCCAGGGGATCATGAGGTTATCGTCATGCTATTGGCCAGGCATGGCCGTCTGCAGAGTCCGTGCGGTGATTGTTTAGTTTTTTTTTTTGCTAGGTTTTATAGTTAAAATTGAATTCCAGACTGTTTATGAGAGACAGTATGTAGATGGTCGCATGTGATTTTGGTCAATATATCTGAACTCGATACAATTTGATACGGGGTTGCCCGATCTTCTCGACGTAGGATCTGGATACTCACGAGGATTCGACGAACCGTAGTGATCTCCCGTTGCCAATGCAAGAGTTCGCACTCTATAATTCGCCCAATCTCACGTGCTAAACTTTACGACCACCGATGAAGTTCTATTGTGCTCCCAATTCCCAACGGAAAGGTTGAACGATCTTGATTTTAGCGAACTCCCAATTCCCTCATGTTGGTTCGGCCAACAGAAAGAACAAGAGTATTTTATTATCAAAAGTGGTCTAAATTTTACAGGGGTGGCGGCTGTCTTTTAAAGAGATACAAAGGGTGGTGAGTCGGCCAAACACTTGGAGGCCGAATAGGACTTTCTTACAAAGTCATAGGCCCACTTTGACTAGGACTGAAAAAGTGACGTGACTTATTTCATAGTTTTTGATTGACTCATAGGGAATTTGGAAGTGAGGCCAGATGCATCTAAAAGTAGACTTCAAGAGCTTTCCATAGAGTACAAGAACACCTCAATCGGACTCCGTTTGTAAAAGTTATGACCGTTTTAGTAGGTGTCTATTGGGCTGTCCCGAACCGAATCCGAATTGAGTTCTTAGTTGAATCCGAGTTTGAATTCAGTTGTACATGTGGGAGGTCCGAATTGGGCTTCAAAATCTTGTCCAAAACTGGCTTTAAGTTCTTGAGCTTCTCCCCTTTTGCTCTCCCACTGCATGAGTTTCTTTCCTCCTTGATCAGTTGCATAGGCTGCTTGGCTTTCTCCTTTCCATCCCTTTGGGCTTTGAACTTTTTGTTCTTGGTAGCAAATATGATTACCCTCCGTACGTTTCTCCATTGCTTTGGCCTCGGAATCATCATAATATTCAAATCTAATAATAAACAAGAATTTGGCATAAGGTAGTATATCGTTCCCACGAATAGAAGAAAATTAATTAAGAAACAAATTCACCTGACAATATTTAATGCGGCTCAATATTTCTTTCCAGTGAAATAATATATTTGACTGAAAAGTGCTAAGTATATGCGTATCCGCATCACAATTTGTACTATAATCTACCTGTAGACTTGGTCTTAGAACACACACCATTTAAGAGCTAGCCAATATAGCATAAACTAGAAGTCATTAGCCATAAGTGCTAAAGAACCCAGCCCTTTTCAGTTTATGACTTATATTATTTCTTTTAATAAAATAAACGTGACGGTTTTTTCATCATCATTTTAAAACAATTTATCAAGATAAATTTTTTAAAACAACTTAACAACATTCAATACGTCCACATAACTGCAGTCGAACCCCCCCCCCCGTAATCGTGTATGGGCTAGGCTGCGGCCGTTTGTGGGTTCGAGCGTCGAGGTACTGGATCTCTGTTTCGGCTCTTGGCATACATGGTTTCTGATTTTGAGGCTGCTAATCTAGCTTCAAATTTGAATCATCTTCGGGTGTCATCTAGGAGTAGCTAGAGCAAGTTTCTTGGTCACGAGTTGGTAGCAGTACTATTCAGGTCAACCCTCCAGACGTGTGCAGATATTCTTGTTCCCCTCCTCTGCACTCGTAGTATCACTGTATCAGTTAAGCAGGTAAGGATTTTCGTTTGAGGCATGTACTAGGAAGAATTTTATGTCCAATCTGCAGATGTTTGAGGAAATTTAGGCTACGGTATACAATTCTCTCTCTCTCTCTCTGAAAATCCCTGCTATGAAGTGATAGGTACCAGCCATTACCCCCATTTGGCAAGTCTGTGTTATTTCTCCCGTCCTATTCTCTTCCCCCACATCAAAACTGCCAGTAGCTATCAACTCCCCACCCAAATTATAGAGCTCAACCTATCGAGTCATCCTTAAGTTACATCACGCGTTGCGCCAGGGAATCTGCCCTCACGAGAAGCTCTTTGCATTGCTGGTTTCTCAAAATATATACTCGTATGGAGTACCGACGAACCAGTACTAGTTTCTTTTTACCTGACATTTTAAAAAAACTTTTTGTAAGTTCCGTTCAAAACGATTTTTGCTCACGACTTTTGATTGAAATAGGACACCACAACGGCAGTTAATTTTAGCCGAGACATTCAATTAACAGAAGTCAGAAGCCAAAAATAGTTTTGAACGGGGTCATAGTCTCCAAAATATGACTTTGGTTATTTTTTATAGCCTCACACTAAAATGAATATATTTTTAACGACAAATATAATCATATAATTTTTATATAGACAATCAAGATCATTAGAAACCTATTATCGGCCATACGGAATGAGTAGTAAAAAAAGCTAGGTTAGGTTCCTACTGTATTAAATGGCGGCTTAAGGGTACTGCAACAATAGATAGCGAGTTTCTCGTCTTTAAGCACATGCATGTTTGTGCAAACACAAGCGTCCCGAGCAGCAGGCAATGGTACTGTGCACATGACTTAACCTTATGGCCGATTTCCTTGGAAGTTGCCTTCTTCTCGATTGTACTTCTACTGTTGATGGATGAGAATATAAGTTCCCGTTTGGGGAGAATTGTACTCCTCATATATATATATATATATATATATATATATATATATATATATATATATATATATATATATATATATATATATATATATATATATATATATATATATATATATATATATATATATATATATATATATGAAAAATACCTTTTACACCTGGGTGTAATTACACCCACCTCTAATATACCACCTAAATAAATTTGAAATACTCCTTTATCACTTTAGGTATATTCATATACTAATTATAAGATATTCTAATGTGAACCACATGAAAAAATTGCAAGGGAGTCCATAGTTTTTAGCATATTTTGTAAATACCTTTATATACGTACATAAAAAGGAGTATGTTGAAAAAATGTACATACCACCTCTGAAAAATTGTTCATACCACCTATATAGTCTTAAATACTCGTATACTACATGTACATACTCCTCGTTACGCGAGATACTCCCTACGTTGTGAGATACGACATAGGGTGTAATTACACCCGGGAGTAGAAAAGATGCTTCCTATATATATATATATATATATATATATATATATATATATATATATATATATATATATATATATATATATATATATATATATATATATATATATATATATATATATATATATATATATATATATATATATATATATATTACTTTCGGATATAATTACACTCACCTCTAATATACCACCTAACCAAACTTAAAATACTCCTTTATCATTTTAGGTATACTTGTATATTGATTATAAGATACTCCATGTGAACCACACTAAAAAATTGTAAAGGAGTCTATAGTGTTTAGCGTATTTTATAAATACCTTCATATAAACACATAAAAAAAGAGTATGTTAAAAAATATATATACCACATCTAAAAAACTGTTCATATCGTCTAGATGGTCTTAAATATTCGTATACTATATGCATATACCCAACGTTACGTGAGATATTTTCTATGTTATAAAATACAACAAAAGGTGTAATTATATATATATATATATAGAGAGAGAGAGAGAGAGGGAGAGAGAGAGTGTGTTTGGGGATGAGTTAAAACGCATGCCATTATCACCACTTTCCTCCTCATGTCCTCTTTCGGTTCACGTGATTTGGACGGCCCAACTAAAGCTTACCGTCTTCCTTCCCTCTCCCCGGCCGGAACAGCTAGGCCATCCCCACAGCACAGTGCTACTCCATTGACAGTCCCGCTACACGTACGGTCAGTGCGATTAAATCCGTCACGAACAGTCACTGACATGCTGGTCCTGTGACCGGTACAATTTTTTATTATCTGGGCCCCAAGTGTCACCGTACTTGTGAATGAAGTTCGCAAAGGTGATTGCGTTGTGCGTACCGGCCGGAGCTGATGAGCCGTCCTTGCTATGACGCGTGACCTGAGACGCTAATCTTTGTCTCTCTCTTGCTAATGACGGTACCTTACATGTTGATTGATACTTAGGGCGGCATATCCACTCAGGGGCCTATTCTTTTTATCTGAGATTTATAACTTTTTAGTTATAATTTGTAATTTTTGAACTGTTTATATAAGAGATTATAGAGTAACAGAAATTCACATATAATTTTTGCTAATATAAATAAAGTCGGTACAGTATATACTACAATTAACTAGTAGACTCTATCTAAAAAATATTTTATTTAAAAACTATTTATTATAAAAAATCAAAAGCTGAAACTAAAATCTGAAAAAGAACAGGACGGCAATCGGATAAACATGCAACCAAAATGTCATGTAATCTGGGGTCAGGGCAATGTCTGTCTGCATCATCGTCATGCGATTCGATTTGACTAATTGAGCCGGATTCAATTATGCGGTGGGATCATACCAGTGCCCGTGCGGAGCAGAACTAACTGCAGGTAGGTGATGGGGATCATGATATGCATGCCATGTGCATTATGCACTGGATCATCGGTCTGATGATTTAGATCAAATTATTGTTCTCATCTATCCGTGAGACAGTTAAGGATGCTTCTGATTTTCTTGGCCAAAGAGTGCTACTGCGGCGCTACAGCAATGTCGGGTCCGGCAGAACAGCGTGTGCCGCTGCCTCTTCCTCTGGGTTGGGCGAGCTAATTAGCTAGCAAAGCAGAAAGTGTTTGCTTGTTCCTGTGACACGCACCGCTAGTTGGCTGGTTGCAGCTACCTTTTCGGTGGCGATCAATCCGGCTTTTTAGCGGCTTCAGGCTGTTAGTTTTTGTTTAAATTATATTATAGCAGCTATTAATTTTTTTGAAAAAACTATTTAATGAAAAATAAAAATAAAATACACTATCATATCTTTACGGTCATAGATAACGTATAGAAAAAAAATGAAATTAAGACGTCAGCATGTTCGTTCTGACGTTTGGAAGCTAGAAACCCGAGACTGAATCCGGAATGAATGGGATTAATGTCCCTTATTCGATCTGATGCATCGGTTCTTGTTCCGGCGCCTTGGCACGGGCGTTTGTTTGTTTGCTACTACTTGGTCTTTCTTTCCTACCAATCGCTGCCATCTGTTTTGCAGCATAACGTGCACAGGGATGCAAGTTAGGGCATCTGTAGTGTATAAAAATAAAGGGTTTTAAATCATTTTAAGATCAACCTTATATATTACAGGAGTGATCTTAAACAGGCTATAAGCAAAAAAGGCTTAAGACTGGTACTCAAGCTAAAGACCTGGCCACAAGCATTAAAATACAATTTTTCTTTATCTGCCGAGTGGAACCGTCTTAAGGCCCCTTGAGTTATATACACTATGAAGTCGGCCTTAAGGTTTAGATAAGATCCACCTTAAGACCCCTTGGGTTATATACACTGTAGATAAAAATGGAAATAACGTGCGTGTGTGATGGGTAAAGCGGTTTGCGGATCAGCTGCTTGCGAGTTTCACGTACCATCTTGTTCAACCAAATGCTTACCAAGGTGTTAAGGAAAGTGAACAGTGGACTGGTGCTTACGGTGACTTCTGTGGACTCCTTTGGCTTTCATCGATAGCATTCGTGTTCATTCTTCGTTTTGTTATCTTTCCCATTTGCCGTTAATTTGAAGGAGAATTCATCCTGCCAGTAGTTCCAGAATTGTAGAGCAAAAGCAAATAACAGTGAGGAGGAGGAGGAGCTAGCTTGGCAATGTCTCGCAGATGGAACCCACGGGCCACGCCTCTCTCTCATGTACTAGTTACAAGTTTCACTCAACCCTGAATCCTCGAGTAATCCAACTCCACATCCCGTCATGCTCTCTAGGAGTACATCCTAGTGCTACAATCTGGAGCTTCTGAAACCGAAATACGTGCGGCAATCGTCCGGTCATGATCCATGAAGACGGTAGGCACAGAAACATGTAAGCCCCGATTGGAATGCAGGAATTTCATAGGAAGTAGAACGAATCCTATGAAATTCTTCCATTCCAAACAGAGCCTAAATTCTCAAATACGCGTTGCTGCATCTAACCATTCTCTGAAGATTCAGTTGGCCTGCCAATATATACCATTGCTGTCAGTATAGTATGACTGCATGAATACCAGAGAAGAATGGAAGATAAGTAGAGCAGAATGTAGCAAAAATATATATACCATGAGTGATACGTTTTCAGTCAGAGCAGCACCACCAGTGATACGAGAGATGAATTCTATTAGCATCTTCTGAGCTTAAACACAGAAACGCAAACACCTAAAAATATCGGCAATCCTAAGGAGTACTTAAACACAGGAAAAAAAACTTTCAGCCAAAGCATCTTCTGAGCTTGTCAAACACTCAATACTGCCATAAGAACTACTAACAGAGGAGACAGTACATGGATCCAGATTAGAATATCACAACATTAGTTCCAACTACAGCCTGAATATGAGTTACATTAGTTTCTCTCATTACAGTCTCCAGAGAGCTTACTCCCTACCTACAGGTTACCTACCATTAGCCTACATTATTACATTCGCTGATCTTCAAGTTGCACTGTTGTAGCCAAGATCATGCTGCCAGGCCAGCATTACATGTCCCTGGAGACCGTCACTACCAGAGGTCCACATTCCATCATCTGGGTCGTCTTGAGGCCCTTCACCACCTCCAGCATGCTCGGCCTCTTCCACGGCTCGTCGGCGGTGCAGTCCCGAGCAATGGCGAGCACGCACGCCATCTGCTCCCGCAACACACCTGAAACTGGCAAACAAGGATCAAACAGCTCGTTCTCCTTACCACGCGCGATCAACCACCGCACCCAACCGACGAGGTTTCCACCCCCTTGCACCTCCTCTTGCCCTGTAGGTGGCCGTCCGGTGAGCAGCTCCAGCATGACCACACCGAAGCTGTAGACATCGCCTTTCGCAGTGGATTTCATTGTCAGGCCGTACTCTGGGGGAATGTATCCGAACGTACCGGCAATGTCAGTGCTAACATGAGTCTCGCATTCGCTGATTATCCTTGCAAGGCCAAAGTCAGAGACCCTCGGCTCGAAGTTCTCATCCAATAGAATGTTGCTTGACTTCATGTCCCGGTGGATGATATGGGGCACAAAGCCATGATGCAGGAATGCAAGCCCACGGGCAGAACCAAGGCAGATCTTGAGACGGTCGGGCCATCCAAGTGCTTCAACTACATCTGCTCGGTTCCTCAGCCACATCTCAAGGCTCCCATTCTCCATGTACTCGTAGATCAGGAACCGTTCATCACCACAAACACAGTAGCCAAGTAGGGGAACAAGGTTTGGGTGCTTTACCTTTCCAATGGTCTCCATCTCAGCCAGGAATTCACGGTCACCTTGGAACTGATGGCCACCATGAAGCCTCTTGATCGCGACTCTCCGACCTTCAGGGAGTGCTGCCCTGTAGACAGTGCCAAAGCCACCATCGCCTATGATGTGCACCTTACTGAAATTCTCGGTGGCTTTCAGAATATCATCTGCGGTGACCCTCAGCAGCGCATGCTCAAATGTTGCAAGATTGATACTCAGAGGTTCCCGTGACTTCTTTCCTAGGAGTTCGTCGCTTGAGGTTGGCTCAACCGTAGCCTTCGCCTTGCTGGCGGGTACAAGAGCCAGGGACCTGCTTCTCAATAGCTTCCATCTCAGATAAACCACCAGGAGAACTAACACAATGAAGACAGCGAGTGTAATGCCACAGATGGTTGCTGCCCTTAGAGCTCGATGAGATGGATGAGCCGCTTTACGATCAGTACCAGTAGTGGAACATATGCCTCCTGCAGAACAATCTGCTAAGCTGTACATGCCAATGTGGGTACCAGAGAAGTTGGCAAACGTGAGGCCAAATATATTGCAGATGCCACAAGGGACGGCACCATAGAAATCGTTGCTTGAGAGGTCAAGATAGTTCAAAGAACTGAGATCAGAAAGTGCTGAAGGCAAGCTTCCAGTGATGCTATTGTTGTGGATATCAAGAGAAGACAGTTGCGTGAAGTTCGAGATAGACTCATCTAGGCTCCCTGAGAAATGGTTACAGCTTGAATTGAAGAATAGTAGTGAGCTCGAGGATTCTCTGTCTATGGGACAAGAGAATGGAATTTCTCCAGAGAGATTGTTATTACTGACATCCAGATGGTTTAGGAATTTGTTGCAGAGCAAAGACTGCGGTAGAGTTCCAGTAAGAGCATTACTGGACACGTCTAGCATTGAAATTTTGAGAAGAATTCGGGCTATCTCAACAGGAATTGAGCCATCTAGGTGATTATTAGAGAAAATAAGGCCTTGCAATTGAACCAATGGTGTAGACCAAGGAAGCATCGGTCCAACTAATGCATTAAAAGACAGATTAATAGTTGTAAGATTTGCCAGCTCACCAAGCTCTGCAGGAATGGTGCCATTCAGCAAATTGCCTTGCAGGTTAAGCACTGTCACCATAGCACACTTCTTTATCGCTGTTGGGATCTGACCAGTCAATCGGTTGTATGACAGATCAAGAAGGCCGTGGTGCTGAACAAACTCCGAGTCAGGGTGAGCCTCATTCTCAAATCCCACACAGATCTCAGCTGGGATAGCACCAGACAGCTGGTTATAGGACAAAATCAAGATATTGAGCATTGTCAAGTGAGATATGGCCCTCGGAATGTGCCCAGTCAGATTATTAGAGCTCAGGTCCAGCGTGACGAGGTTTCTGCAGTTGAAAACCTCTAGTGGGATGTTCCCAGATAACCCATTGCCGTGTAGAGACAGATTAGTCAGATTCCTTAGAGCGCCGACAGATCGTGGGATGGGTCCTTCCAAATAGTTGTTATCTATCTGCAACCTCTGCAGGCTGGAAAGCCTACCAATGCTCTGAGGGATCAGGCCGGTGATCTGATTATTGCTGAGATTGATCTCCAAAATGGTTGATGACTCCCACAACTTGTCAGGCAGCATTCCTGTAAAATTGTTTTGGGACAATTCCAGAGTAACTAGAGGTAGCTCAGCCAAGTATTCTGGTATCTCACCATGAAGATGGTTATTTAACAAGTTCAGCTCAGTGAGATTTGTGCATCCTTTAAATGTCTCCTTGATACTCCCAGTCAAATTGTTATTACGCAGTATGAGTGAACGCAGGGAGTTGCCTTGACATATCTCAGCAGGGATAGAACCTGAGAGAAGATTGGTTTCTGCAGAGAAACTAACCAGATGTTGCAATGGCAGCACTGGCAAAGGTCCGTTGAACAAGTTTTGAGCCAGTGTTATGGATCTTGCATTTTCCCAGCTCTGAATCCAATCTGGAATACGGCCCGATAGTTTGTTCCCTTCCACAGAAAATGTGACAATAGCTTCTAAATCTGCAAGTTCTTCAGGGATAGAGCCAGTGAAGGCATTGAAGGACAGATGTATGAGAGTAAGCTTCTTGCACTTACTAAGTTCTTTCGGTATGCTTCCACTGAGCCCTGCACTCTTTGCAATCAGCTGCGTTAGATTGCCCAGCTCACCCATAGATGTTGGGAGTTCAGCATTGAAGTTGTTCTCTGATATGTCAAGTTCCTTCAGGCTTAAGAGACCACCGATTGACCAAGGAATGGTGCCTGTGAACTTGCATCCAGGGAGTTCAAGTACTTCTAGCCGCTTCAGGTTACCAATCTCTTCCGGAATGCTTCCAGTGAAATCATTTTGTCCCAAAATTAGCAATTCCAGATTTTCCAGATGACCAATCTCCCTGGGTATTGGCCCCACAAAACTGTTTGACGACAAATCAAGTGTCAACAGGTTCACCAACGAGCCTATTCCTGGGAATATTGATCCAGTGAGATTATTGTAGCTTAGATCAAGGTGCAAGAGCCGGGACAGATTACAAAAAGCTGCTGTTATAGACCCATTCAAAGTGTTCATGTGAAGGTCCAGGAACTCCAGGTTCTGCAGACTGCCCACCTCAGGAGGAAGGCCTCCAGAGATGTAGTTCATGGATATAGATAGCTTGGTGAGGTGCTGCAGCTGAGCAATGGCAGGGCTCAATTGTGCAGACAATAAGTTGTTGTCAAGCACCAGTTCTTTCAGCATCTTCAAATCATATAAAGAGGAAGGAAGGGGCCCAGTAAGCTGATTGTTATTCAAATCTAGGTACCGGAGATGCTGCAAGTTCCCCAGGTCGTCTGGAAGTTGACCGGTAAATCCGCATCCACTGAAGTTGAGACGAATAAGCGACTGGAATGCCCCAATGCATAACGGAAACGGGGCATAGAGTGGCACCAAGGCCAAGTCGATGGCCACAACAGTATGCCCTACGCAAGTAACACCTGACCAGCTGCACGGCGGAGTTTCTGAATCAAACCAGTTAAGGAGGAAGCCTTTTCCTTCAGTGACTGAGTCCCTCAGAGTGAGCAAAGTATTTATATCACTTGATTCAGCCAAGGCAGAGCTGGGGACAAAGCACGCAAGTAGGATGAAAAGGCAGAAACTTTTAAATCCCATTGCCATTTTTTGGAATTGTATAAAGTGCAATCTGCATGAAGAGATTAACCGTGTCGTTAGCTGCAAAAGAACCACATATCATTACGGTATGGCAAAGTTTCATTATGTTCACTGTAATGACTCCAGAATGATATATCAATGAGCACTGCAGAACAAAAAGGAAAATTCACCTTTCTCTTAGCTTATGAGAAAAATCAATTAAAGCAACAATCAGGTTTCATTTGCTTTAGACCAGGCTAGATGTTCAAGCCATATAGCTGATTTATGCCCTACAACAGATTTGAGGTTTTGACTGATGTAGATGTTCAAAACTTGTCTATGCTTCCAACAAAACAAAAGGAGAACAAAAATAGTAATGACTATCAATCATCCCCTACTTGGACAAATTTTGTTTTTCTCCTTACTTCTCTGATTTTAGAATTTGAGCATGTGATGGCCGTACTGTAGAAACAAAGTGTCTACCACGTTGAGGTTGTCACTCATAAGACAGCTGGATGCATTTTGAACAGAAACGGTAATTTATGTCAATGCCTTAGAAGTCATAGCCTTCTTCTGCCTTCAAGTAGGATATAGATGACGGATAACCAAAGCTGCTATGCATACTAAGTACATAACCTGGAAAGAGTTAATGTCACTTCATTATAAAAAAACTTTGTAAAGTTTAAGCCAAAATATAACACTTGGAATTGTCAGCTCAAGGTACAAGACTGATGAACCGGCAAGCCCATCCAACTTCAATCAACATCACACAGCACAAGTGGGAAACCACGAATTAAAGATATTAATTTGTCACTTAGCACACTCAGCATCTAGTCGAGACTCAAGACAATGCAGGTGGTGGTTTTGTGTTTGGCATTTGGCACTATGGGCCTATGGCTCCCACAAGGATATACAACCAGTATTATCTTAGCTTCCAAAAGTAACACCACCATCATAACAAATCCAGGAAGTGCAGATATCAGATGATAAACAAAACAGCAGCAGAAGTTACGGAAACCCCTCCATAAAGCCGAAGAAGCAGGGGAGACAGGCACAAGAAGACCATGAAACATCCATCCATCACAAGCACTCAATTGTTTTATTACCCCAGAAGAGAAGAAAAGCTAGGGGTACAGCTTTACATCAAATCAGATGAAACAAACCAACCGAGCAGCACCATAAAGGCAGGCCACCACCTGCACAGGAAGGAAGCCACCACACTCCCCTGGGCACAAGAAAGGCTAAAACCTCACTTCACTCAAGCCTCAGCAAGTCGCAACACATACGCAAACTAAACAGGACACTAGCAGTACTAGTAGTGTCTACACCGCTGCAGATTAAATGAAGACAAGCACATCTGTGCCCCCCCCCCCCCGGGGCAAGAATCTCTAAAGCCTCTGCCCGAGCTCTCTGAAGTCTGAACTCACTCCTCCAGTGACAGAAATTGAACCAGTCCAGAATGGCAACTGCTGTAAAGGCCAGAGATGTGAGGGGGCTAATTGCAAAAGAAGTCGCAGGCATTTCTGGGCTGATCCTGTCCGGCTTACTGCTAATATCATAATCGAAGGCGGTATTGTTTAATGCAGCTTCTGGTTTATGGATGAATAAGCACCATAGAGACTAAAAATACACTAACAACTATTAATTTTTTCTAAGTAATTAAATTTAAAAAATAAAAAATAATATTATTATAGATAATGTAAAGAAATAAAAAAGCAAAAAGCCCAAATAAATTCTAAAAAATAATAAAATTAATTAACCAACGAACTCAAAGTCACAAACATAAGTCGTTTCGAGCGGAGCCTGGCATGTGCTTAGAGGGATTAAAGAACTGGAACTGCGTCTGATTACTAGAATTACAGCAGCAGCAGTACTTCTGCAAGAACCTATGTCTAGAGCAGTTTCTCCAAGAACCTGGAGAAACTGGCCGTGTTCCTCTCCCTGGGATTTGGACCATCATTTGGGTGTGATTTATCTATGGGGCCGTGTGGAGGCTGACCAACCAGCTAGTACAATTACTACTTTACTAGCACATTATTAAATATACTAGTAGCAGCATTTAAGAGGAGTATTAAACTACTGCTCACAAACGTACTACTACTACAACTACAGCAATTGAACCTCTTAAGCTCTAGCATGAAGAACGAGACCGCACGAAGGAATTGAAGCCATGGGATGGGGGCGCGGAATTTGGAGGAACGCACAAAAGGAACACTTTTTTCGCGGAAACGACGAGCAAACGATCCCAACGGAATTGGGACCGGGAAGACGGGAGGCGACTTCTGTGAGCAAAAGCCAAAACGGATTCCGGGAGAACGACACGAACAGAACGGAGCGGCAGCACTCCACTAGTCCTGCCTCACCACGTACGGACCAGCAACAGAGCAAAACGATGAAGAGAATACAGAAGAGAGGCGGCGACGGGAGGGTGGGCCTCGGTTACCTGGCCAGGGACTCTAGCAATGGCGGCGGTCGCCGGCGATCGGGAAGGAAACGGGGGCGCGCCGCCGACGGTGCCGTGCTCCTGCGGGGACTGGGGGCGAGCACGAGAGAGGCGTGAGCAGCGAGAGCGAGGAGAGTGCGCAGGAGAAGAGAAGCGAGGGAGTAGATCGAGGACGATCGGCCTCGCTTACCTGGGGCGAGTGCCTAAATGGCGGCCGCCGGCGATGGCGTCGTCGGCGCCGTGCTCCTACGGGGATCGGGGCGGGCACGAGAGAGGCATGACGAGGAGGAGCGAGAGGGGAGGGGAGCGTACGAACGAACTGGGGCGAGGAGGAGAGAGAGCGGGAGCCCAGCGCGAGGAAGAGGAGAGGTGGTGCCGTGGTGGTGTGTTTTCCTCGCCCCACTCTCACTTTTGCGGCTTCGCTTACCACCCTGCCACGGCTCGTGTGCTATCGCCTCCCTTTCCGGAAGAAATAGAGCATTAGTTTGTTAGATAGTGGTTTAAACCCTTGCGTTGTCAGTAATCAAATAAGAGAACCGCGCATTTGATAAGTTGTTAAGATGATAATAAACTCAATCACACCTGATCTTGCCGTAGATACAAAGCATCGATTACTCTCTACAAAATGCCCCCCCCCCCCCCCCTTGCCAAACAGGACGAGCAACGAGCTCCAAGCGATGTTCACAAGCAGTGACCGCGACGAACTACTGAAGCAATCCAAGTTGGCAGCTCGCAGCTTGGTCTCCCTGTGTTGGAATGCTTGAATTTTTCAAAGATTTCATAAAAAAAACAGTTTAGGGTCTGTTTGGCAGAGCTCCACCAACTCCAGATCCACCAAAAACAGCTTCACTCCACGAATTTTTACCCAAACGCTCCAGCTCCACGAAATCTGGATCCACCAAAATACTGAATCTAACTCCAGATTCATGAAATCCATGGAGCACCTCAAGGGGTGCTCTACGAAACCTTGTTTCGTAACTACTCGTGGAGTTGGGTGGTAATTACCCATCTTTTGCCACTGGTTACACACCTCATCCCATACCACCATAAAACCCATGGTCAAAACAGGCCATTCTCACCAAAAACTCAGTTTCGTGGATCTGGAGCTGTTGTGCAAGCCAAACTGTTTTGTCTAGCTCCATGGTGGGATCCCAGATTCACGGTGGAGCTGTTTTTGGTGGATCTGCTGCTCCAGATTATTTTTTCAGTGGTGGAGCTCTGCCAAACAGACCCTTAATTCCCACGTAAATCGGTCTTAATTTGTCGGGTAAAATTAATCGCCTGGACCACCTAGGCACCCATGGATGGGCGAGAGGTGATATGATAACGACTGGAGTTTTGTGTTGTGTTGGATTGAACATAGCAGTGAGCACGGAAAATCAAAGGTGAAGAGGAGCGATCTAACGGTCCATGATCCGTCGTTCCAATGGTTGGATGGCTGGGATCGTGTACTAGCGCTGTAGTACATCAATACACCTACTGGTCAGGTCGGGGTCAGGCGAGCCTGACTGGTCAATCGGTCTTCTTGTTCAGATGATGAGAGGAGGGAACTACTAGCACGAGTAGACTGTTGTGGTCCAAGTACCAGCACAATTGGTCCACATCTTAGTACCTTGTACTCGATCTCGATCTCTCGCGTCTCATGATAGCATGTATGACACACAATCATACGGTTATACCTTTAGTTTCTTTGACCGCCAATAGACTACTCACTTTGATTATGAATGAATGACCCTGTTTTTCTGTCTAATGTCTTTGGTTATGAGTAATGACTTTTGGTTGTGTTTGTTTGAAGTAGCAGACGACGAAGATATTGGGCCTGTTCTTTTCCTCCGAAGCTGGCGGTTTTTGGCTTTTGCTACAGTACCTAACTTTCAAACGGAGTATTTTCTCAAGACGGGATCTACAAGTTAAACGATCTACACGTTAAAAGCCCAACATCTGTACCAACCAAAATTGCAAGTGAGTATCTGTCTCTCCGTAATCTGTACCGTAAACAGCCAAAATTCAAAAATTTCAGCCAAAAGTCATAAGCCGCAGCCGAAAAGAACAAGCCCATTGACGTAAGCGGCACACATAATTTTTAGATTTAGAAAACTATTTGAAGAATCTGCATAAAAAGATATCCTATTTATTTTAACTTTGAAAAAAACAAAAAAGACAGCTAACAAAAGAAAGAAAAATAGAGCCAATGAATAATCATCAGTTGCGTCAACAACTCCCTCCCCCTCCACCCCCTCTCTCTCTCTCTCTGTGCAATGATTAACACTCCATTATCAATTTAGCACGCAGTGGCGGCGTGTAAAATTAAGCCGAGGAGGGAGGTGGAAAATGGCGCCTTGTTTGCACACCTCCTGCTTCGCGTGACGGTTCGTCTTATGCCACGTCCTTTATGCAGCAGCAGCAGCAGCAGTCAGGCAGGCAATGCATGGCGATGCACGCTAGCTCGTCGGATTAATGCACGCATGCGGGGCAGTGGCTGCCTGCATGGTCTGCCTACATGCACGATGGACGGATGGATGCACGCGAACCGACTGCACCCAATGCGTACGCGATTGAGCTAGTGAAGGGCAATGGGCTACACTACTTCACTGCTTGCTATTCCATGAAGTACATAGAGCTCAATAACTCTATTGTCTGCATATTGCGATTTAGTTTCAGGAGACATGTAGAGGGCATCGTCACTAAGGCCACGTTTTGGTCACTCCCATGGCCTTTTCTCGTCCCACGAAACTGAACTGTTTCTTGTAAGATTTATTTGTAAATTTTACGTAAAATTCTTATGTTTCAAATATAGCCTAACAACTGTACACGATGCATGCACGTTAATCTACGACGGTGCATAGCAAGCCGATGGAATGGATGTTGTAAGTACGTGATAGAGAGGGATGCACCACGTTACATAGCTCTACTGGCTGGGTTCGGATGCGTACTGCATAGCATACGATCTATTCTTTTCTTTTTGATGGAAAACACTAGGTCTAACTATGCTATATTAAATAGAATAAATAATGTACAAGAACAAAACAGAGGCAAGGAAGAAAAAAAGGGAGAGGGCTTAAAGAGACTGGATCAGATTACAGAGCTCTTGTCGAGTTCTAGGTTTGACTCTGTGTAAATGCAGAGTCGCCCCCCCTCCTGATTCTTGTTTTCTAAGCATCTAGGCTATGTTGCTGCTGCTGTAATATACATTCATTTCGTATCTTTCAAATGTGTTAAGCGGCCATGATGAATTTCTATATAAACAGCTCGTTGGTATAGGTTGATTTCGTCTAGCACACTCTCCTTATGATATCAACATCCGAAGCCCAGCTAATCTCAATAGCATTCCAACATTGCAAGCTAAAGGGGGCACACAAAGAACAGATAATGCGGAGTCTCATCCATATGATAGTTACAGAGTATTGCTTATGTTGCCATCAGTGGGTATATTCTTTTTAGATTAGTCTTTTTAAAACGGTTAACATACGAATACTCGAAAAAACAATTACAGCTGAAAAACACAGGCGCTGGCGAGTCTGCTGTTCCATTTCGCAGCCCAGCGGCAGAGGCTTCTGTCTTTATGGGGTCTAAAAGCTGCAGCGTACTGCGTCTCATCTCACAGATGTGGATGGGTTGGACTTCGGAGAGAGAGAGAGAGAGAAGACGGTAAAGAAAAGAAGGGCACTGCGACGCGGGGGGCCCCTGCAACCGCGATCACGGGGAAAGGATCGGAAGGGCACAGGCATCAGGCAGTGCCACTGCCGCGGAATCGAATCGAATCTGGGTGCGGTGTCGCTTCTATCTTCTCGTTCGTGCCTGCCCTAGTTCTGTGCTTGGGAGGGGGGGCACACCGCGCGCATCGCCTTGCAGGCTACCTAGCAGCAGCTCACGGTCACGCGTTCCTGTCTCGCATGCACTATGGATGGCTTGTTTGGGAGGCAGAAAATTTCGCAGGGTTTAGAAATAAAATCCTCGAATGATTTATTCCAAATCTCCGCTCCAAAGGGATCTATCACCCTCTCAATCCCTCAAATAAAAGGGTAAGAATATTTTGTTTTTTATGAGAATTTTTAACATATTCTCTTTTTTCTTAGTGACTATAAACCACCTGCCATAGGCTTTTATTATATAAATAGATTTGATTCCTAATTTATATATATACAAATCAAACTCCTTACCATATTTTTTTTTCTCGAATCAGCATATTTCTAGAATTTTAATTGCTAATAAAACCAAAATTTCTATTATTCCTTTATTTTATTCTAAATCTGTATATTTTTGGATTGTACTTTTACATACTTTATTTTTAGTTTTAGTTTAGAATTTGTACATAAATTCAGCTGCTAATTATTATTTTAAATTTATAATATTTTTTATTATACTTGACATGGACTCTTTCTTGTAACCTAATTTTTATTTAATTTTGAATTTATTTTTAAGTTAGAATTTGTATACAAATCCAACTATTAATTTTCATCTAATTTTCATTCCAATTTCATCTATGTAGGGGTTTTAATTTTCAATCACTAAAAATCGAATTGCTAATTTCATTTTATTTTTCATTCCAAAATTCGACTATTTTTATTTAATTTCAAAGTTTAGTTTTAGGTTAGAATTCAGATATAGATCCAACTGCTAATTTTTATTCCGAATTTCAACTACATAGGGTTTTAATTTGGAGTTTGTACCAAACTGTTATTTTTTTACACTGATAGTTATGTATGGGGTTTAATTTGGAGTTCATATGAAATCACATTGCTAGTGTCCTTTTTTTATTTCAAATTTCTATTATCTTTTTTTATTATACTTGGTATGGACTCTTTTAATCTAAGCCTTTTTTATTTATTTTCAAATACCAGTTTTAGGTTAGAAATTCATATACAAATCCATATGCTACTTTTTGCTCTGAATTTCACCTTTTGTGAGGTGTTTAATTTGGAGTTCGTATGAAAAATCAAATAGATAATTTCTTTTTTATTTTTATTCTGAATTTCTATTATATTTTTATTGTACTTGGCATGGGATCTTTCTTTTAATCCTAAGCCACTATAACTCAGGTCAGCTAGATGGATAGTTACATGTTTTTCTTTAAATAATAACATCTAATGGCTGCTATAGTTTTACTTAGTTAGGGACTTAGGGTCCACCAGTTTAAGAGTTGGGTTTATTTCTCTTTTTTTCTTAGCAGTATAAAAACTTGTCATGAAAATTTAATATATAAGTTATAAACATGTATATGCGTCGCATTCTACTCGTTGAGGCAGGTTGTGTTTTACGTAGCCTAAATGACTCCAAGCTGTGTGAAGTAAATTGGATGGGTATATTTCATCGAAAAATAAAGGGGAAAAAAGAAAGAAAGAAAGAAAGGTGTTAATGGGCCATGCCTAACAGGCCGTTTCCATTGAAATTGTACCACCTAGGAGTTCAATCATTCCACGGCCCTGGGAGAGAAGAGGCCGGAGTCCAGCTCCCTTGGGAGGCGTCACAGTCCCAACTCATCTAGAAAATAAAATATGATACCTCTACCGTCCGAATGAAAGAAAAACACTTCTCTTCCGAGAGAGAGACACGTACACATCCAGCACCACAGTTGGGCACAACAGGACCGGCATGGCATGGATTTCTTCTTTTCAGATTCAGCTTTTAGTTTTTCCATAATAATTAATTTTCAAACAAAATATTCTTTTAAAACAAAGTTTATAAATTAAATATAGTCGACACTATAACGACTTTATCTATATCAGCTAAAACCACACAAGAGTTTCTCATACTCCGTACCCTCTCTCATAATTTCTCTATCATATATTAATATTCATCAGTCAAAGATAAAAACCACTGGCCACAGCCCAAATTAACAAGCTTATAGAATGACATTTATCAACTAGTAGGCCTCTCTAGCTAGGTCCGTGATGACCACCACTGCACACTTTTGGCTAAAATGAGCATTGGAATGGTTGTTAAATTTTGGCTAAGGCATTCAATTAAAAGGAAAATGAAAAAAGAAAGAAAATAAAAATGTTATATCTTCACAGATAATATAGAAAAAAGAAAAAAAACTATATTAAAAAATTAATACGTTCAAAATAACTTCCAACTTTAAAAAGTTAGAGGACAAAACTTAAAAACCAAACGATCCAAAAAAAAACCCTAACCCAATGTCCGAAGTCGCCGAATCGTACGTCGGAAAAAAGATGCATATCAAATGAATTATGAAAATGAAAAGGGAACTCGTGGGGGAGCCTGGGAAAAAGGTGAGGGGAGAGTATAAAAGGGAGAGGGAGAAGCAAAAAACAAAACGAAGAAAAGGGAGGGGAGAAAAGGAAGCCGAAACGACTGGCTGAGGTCACTCCGCTCCCAGGCTCTTGCTCCTCTCCTCACAATTCACACCCGAACAAAAAGAAGGCCAGAAACGCATAAAAGGCTAGCGTTCCCGACGAAAAAAACATACACAGGGGAACACCCCGCACGCTGGCTCGCATACATCACGAAATTGCAAGGTGCACCACCGTGTATCAACGTGTCAGCGCTGTATGGGGAAATGCGGTTCTAACAAGGTCGCGACTGCTTTTCCTTCGCCTTGAAAGCTCTTCAAATTTATTATGGTATGGAATCGAAACAAGTTTTGTAATTGGAACTTCTCTTAAAAGTTTGCTCCAAATTGATTTCCCGCTTTTTCTAATGATTAATATACTAGTTTTGGGTAGCTATGACCTTATTCTTTTCAGCTTCTAAAAGCTGCTTTTCGGCTTTTCTACAGTAACTAACTTTTAAATGGAGTATTTTTTCAAGATAGGATATACTAGTTAATTGTAGTACATACTTTACTGACTTCATTTATATCGGCAAAAACCGCACGCGGGTTTCTGTTACTCTGTAATCTCTCGTACAAGTAGCTCAAAAGCCACAAGCCGCAGACAAAAAGAATACGCCCATATTTAGAGCGAGGATGCGAATGGACATATTTTAAAGATAACTTCTAAGTCCTAAGTTGAACTTGCAAATAGCAAAAATCAAGAAAAATATAACCTATATTTCAACTAGTGATGCTTGTGATGCTCATCTATGTCAAGGGAACGAACCGAAAAAATTTAAATCAGAAATTCTTGTGTGCCTATGCTACACTACATACTACATGGGGAGCGCGCCTGCTACCACCGCAACGCGCGAGTGCACGTAGCAAGCCGCGCACCAAAAGAAGAGGGGGAGAGAGAGAGATAAATACAAGGGGCAGGGCAGGCAAAGCGGCCTCCTCTCAATTCCACAGCGCACCGATCACTCGCTGCTTTCCCCTCGCGCCGGAGCTCCCGAATGGCAGCTCCCGCCGCTGCGATCGCGTGATGGCCGCCGCCTCCGCCTCCCCTCGCCGCCGATGGACGACGCCGGAAGGGCCTCCGCTCCCGCGGTGGTGACGGCGACGGCCTCCGCCGTCGCCCCCTCGCCTCCTCCTCCCCCACCCGTCGCCACCGCCGCCACCGACGCGGCCTCACCCGACCCCGCCGCTCTCTATGAAGGTCAGGGTTTCCACCGTTCTCCCCGCTCGCGCGCGAGCGGTCGGGATGTTTGGGGGAATCGGGGTTTCGGACGCTTAATTCCGCCGCGTAGGTTAAGCTCGGGTGCTTAATTTTTGCGTGGTTTCCTGTGGATTTAGTGGTTGCTCTCCTGCTATTCTCTTATGGATCACGGAATGCTGTCGATTACTTTCCATATTTTGTATTGTGCGGTGCTCTTCGTGTGGGCGTGGAATTGGGGTTTCCGCGGGGTGCTTGATTTTGTTAGACGGTGATGTGTTGATGACTTTCCATGTTTTGTATTTTTTTTGCTCTAGTCAGTGATGCATATAGAATTGGTGGATGCTTCTGTAGTATTTTGTTACAACCACGGTGGGATATTAGTGGATT
This sequence comes from Dendrocalamus latiflorus, assembly GCA_017311315.1. Taxonomy (NCBI): domain Eukaryota; kingdom Viridiplantae; phylum Streptophyta; class Magnoliopsida; order Poales; family Poaceae; genus Dendrocalamus; species Dendrocalamus latiflorus. The sequence goes on along the minus strand of CM029665.1, from coordinate 4,807,400 downwards.
ATTAAGTGGTATCCGAGGCTACGTGTCGTGTGTATGCTGTTGCTAGTAAAATGTGGATAGTTTTGTAGCTCAAACTGGTTTAAGGTGTGAATTTTACATTGCAGATTTGTGGATCCCAATTTTTATTATCCGTGGTGGTTTTTGGTTAAGATGTAAGTGTGTGTGCCATTGTGGTTGCAGAGGGGATGTGGCAGCAGATGACCATGAGCACCGGTGCCCCTATGCAACCTGGGCCATATCCTGAGCAGCCGGGGGAACCGGACTGCACTTACTACCTCAGGACTGGATTGTGTAGGTTTGGCATGAGCTGCAGGTTCAATCACCCTCCGGATAGGAATCTGGTGAATAACTACTTTTCACAACTGTTATTATGCTGCTATATTGCTTTGTATCACACCGATTCATGGAGCAGTGTCAGTCTTGAAATAATCATCAGGGTTACGTTTTGCATATTTTCCAATATGTTATTTTCTCATGTACATAAAAGCAGCACTGTAAAAATGCATTTGCAATTGGAAGAGAAGCATCTTGTGTTGATTTGTTTCCGTTGCACCATGTAATGAAATGCAAGAAGTGATGTATGAAAAGCACTGTATCATGATTTGTTTATATGGCCACCGTTAGATATTTAATTGCCTTTTCATTTGGAGGCACATAAAGATCCCACGTCAGTATGCTGATAAAATGATTTTAGCTTGATGGCTGTCAATGTAGCTACTTGTGTCTCATGCTTCTATATGGTCATGTTGAGGTAAAATTTGTGTTAATTGCCACCTGAAGCCTGATGTTTCCCCGTCTGTTCAATCTTCTCATTCAGGATGGTGATCTGATCTTCTAAACATAAGTCATGAGCTACTGTCAGTGCTAATCACTTCTGATTTAATTTCCAAGAATAGACTAAAACTAGGAAAAAAATTTGCAATAGAACAAGTTTAGCTGCCTACCAGGTTTTCATATAAAATTGCCATTTGCATTTGATAGTTTGATATATGTTACTCATGTGTCATAAGTCATAACAGATAGAAAGCCCCTTTTCTTTTGGATAATTGTCACCAGCATGCTGCATTTCTTTTGGATAATTGTCACCGGCAGCCGGCGGGCTGCAGATCCTTGTTGTTTAGTGATGCATTACAGTAGTGACTGCCAGTTTTCTGTAAAATTGTATCATTGTATGTTTCTTTACTTCATATCTCATATTTTTGTTCTCAAGTTAGATCGGATCTGTTTAATGTTAGGCTATTGCCTCTGCCAGAATGAAAGGAGAATATCCTGAGAGGGCGGGACAACCAGAATGTCAGGTAACTATGGTTATTAACTCTTCTGTTATTCAGAAGTATGGTTTATTCACAAGTTTTTACATGGATTCAGGCATTGGTGTATTGGTTAACAATGTCATATGTGGTTTGTGTTCTGCTTACGCGATACTGCGAGAAGCAATTGCTTTTCTGGTTAACATATGCTTAGTGAAAACATACGGGGAAAACAGGTTATTAAATTTGGTTGATGAACTTGTATAGGTTGACAAAACGTTGAAGTTCATATGAGCACTTAGCGATTCTCTGACTTCTTTCATCGGTGTTTCGCTATAAGAACTGATTATCACTGGACAACAGAAACCAGACAATAATTACAAGCATGGATAAAAGTACTCATACAACAAGAAAAGAACTGCTAGATGATTAGCTTCAGTTTTGTTCAGAATGATAGTCACAAACTTTCAGAATGTCCTTTTGTGTAAAAAAAACTGCCTACTTTTTGGTCGTCTTGACATGTTTTTTGAGTCTAAATCTTGCAATCCAGGGGTGGTATAGTTTTATGTCATGGTGGACAAGTGTTGAACTGAAAGATTTTCTCTATGTTTTTCATCTAGTACTATCTGAAGACTGGAACATGCAAATTTGGGCCTACATGCAAATTCCACCATCCCAGAGAAAAGGCAGGAATTGCAGGGAGGGTGCAGCTAAACACATTAGGATATCCACTCCGACCGGTTTGTACTTTACCGTTGGCAGTGTATAATTTGTCCATTTATTCTACCTTTTTCTGTTTGATGTACTGAACTGAAGTATATTTTACTGTTGTAGAATGAAAGGGAGTGTGCATATTACTTAAAAACAGGACAATGTAAATATGGGAATACATGTAAATTTCACCATCCAGAACTTTTCAATGCGGTGGCTTCTTCACGTGGTTCTCCTATTTATCCTTCTGTACATACCTCTGCAAGCGCTGGTCCACATTCCTATACTGGAACTATAGCAAGCTGGACTTTTCCAAGAGGTTCTTTTATTCCAAGCCCTAGATGGCAAAGTCCTTCAAACTATGCACCGATGATTGTACCACAGGGTCTTGTTCAAGTACCAAGCTGGAACTCATATCCTGTAAGATCATTTCCTCTCATAGTCATACAGCATAACAAAATTTTCTCGTGATTTTGTTGGCATTTATATTATTGCTATGTTAATTTGCTAGACCAACAGGGGGAAAAAACCAAGTAAAGTGTAAAATATGACATTATCAACTTTAACTTCTATTTTGCACTTATTTGGATTTCTGCAAGTGTAACCTTTGAATTCCATTCATATGTGTCATGGCTCTGTTTAGCATGCCTATGCTTGCATTATGTTGCAGCTTGAATTCCTATCTTATAGATCAACCATTCTACTAGGTACAGAATGATTTGCTTAAAGAAAAGAAATAAGTTCCATCACAAATGAGTCTATTCTATATGGATCTTGTGAAGCTCTGTTCTGTGCATCTTGGTCTATTGTCCTTCCCCCCCCCCCCCCCCCCGCCCGCGCTGTAATGACTTAGTTCTCTACAAAAACTATGACATCGAAACCAACTCTTACATCAATTGTTGGAGTCTATGTTTAGGGTTGATATTTATGATTTTGCTTACCTCTCAAGGACCAAATGCTGCCTGTTTCATCTTCTGAGAGTTGACTGCAGTCACCAGGGGCTCAACAAACCTATGGAACTTCTCAACAAGGTGAAGCCAGTGCTGGCAATCAGGGAATGTTATCACCCTACAGATCCAGTTCGTATTCTGTACCTCAGTACGCACTGCAGAGAGAGAATGTATTTCCCGAGAGACCTGATCAACCAGAATGCCAATACTACATGAAGACTGGAGATTGTAAATTTGGTGCAGTGTGCAAGTTCCATCATCCCCGGGTGCGATCACTGCCTCCTCCAGACTGTGTCTTAAGTCCAATGGGTCTTCCACTACGTCCGGTTAGTATTTATCAACCCTTCTCCACCGTTGTTTTGGCTATCCGTCTTCCATTGTCGATGATGGTTTTGTTCCATATTTTATAGCTTGTCTGTCGATTTGTTGGTTATTGTACCGCCTCATCCCTTTGTAGGAGAGGCTCAGAGCTATTGATGTACACATCTGTTCCACAGTCTGTCACTGAGATTGTGATGAATTTTAGAACTATACTGTATGTGCATAAAGATGCAGAATCATTAAAAATGAACAACAATGAAGGATGTTTTATTTATTGATATGTTTTTCGATTAGGTGATCGATTCTGTAGTGGTATAACTCCGGATATTGATGATCTATTTATTCTCCAAGCAACAAATGTACTGCATGTTAATTTACTAAAGAAGTTAAATCATGTGGATTCAAGGACCTGTTTAAACCATACTTGTCTTGGTTACACACTGTATGTTTTATCATGAAAACTCAATGTGGAAGTTACAGCCGATAATCCCACTATAGTAGACAGGCTACTTACTGATGTCAGTATACCAATTATAGCATTGTTATAAGATGCCAATGTGACTGGGTAGCTATGAAGCACCTATGTTTAGTCATTGATTTGAGTAACCCGCCATATTTTGTTGAACGAACAGTGCTTAGTCTGAGTCCTGCTAATTAAGAAAAGGTGCATTATGCTTGACCAATATTTTGGTGCTCTTTCTTGAATAGTTCATCTTTGATTGTGCCTAGAACTACTGTTGGTTACTCGTTTATTATGATTTATGACGATATCTGTTTTGATATTTTCAGGGAGAAGAACTGTGCAAATTCTATTCTCGTTATGGCATCTGCAAGTTCGGCGCAAATTGCAAATTTGACCATCCAATGGCTACTCCAATGGGAGTCTACGCGTACGACTTCTCTGCCTCTGCCTCTACTCCAACTAATGTACCTATGGTTCGGCGTCTCCTGGAATCCCCGTCTGGATCTGCGTACACATCCTAGGTGACTTCGCAGTTGACCGGCCTTGATGTATAAAATCCATCGCACGCCGTCTCAGGCGCTGTGAATGTTTTCCCCTAACTCCCGGGAATCAAGTTTCTGTAAATTGAGTTGCTACCGGAGATGTACAGTTATTTTTTGTTAATGCAGATCTTTGGAAAAATCCGTTTGGAGCTGAAATAATGTTTAAATGCGGACTACTAGTTTTCAGGGTTCCTGCACTGTTGAAATTGCTGCATCTAAGGTTCCTGACAGGTGGCAGAGGTAGGAAAGGCTGGAATAACTGCAGGTGATCCTCCCCACACACAGTGGTTGTGATCAAAATGGCTGAAAAGCCCGTGGCTTATGGCTGAAAACACTGTAGCTGACTGAAAAAAGCACTGTAGCTGACAGAGGCTTATTTACCATAATTAAATTTAAAAAATTTTAAAAATAGAAAAAACATGTTAGCCCATTACGTATAATACAAACAAATACGAGGAAAAAAAGAACCGGTAAAAAAACTCAAAAAAAAGCCAAAAGTTCAGAAAAAGACGAAATTTATGAATAGTGCAAAAATAAGCTGAAGCCAAAAGCTCAAGCCATTTTGATCACAACCACAATCAATCCCTGTTGCATCATTGCATGAATTATTTGTAACCTGCATTCTGGTGTTGAAAGCTAAAGATATATATATAATCAATTAGTAGGAATTGGGATTTCATTTAGCTGTTACATGAACTGGGAGTTTTTTTAGCTGCAATGGATATCTATACTAGAGCGGCCATTCGTTTAGGCTTCTGCTTATAACTTTTTATCTGTAGCTAATTTATTTTGCAGATCCTGCAGCTGCTAGTCTGCTGCCGCGTCCACAAGACTCAGCCACGTGGTGAAGGTAAACGGAGAATAAAGGTGCACCCGAATTCGGTTGTCACATCACCATCATTATTTCGCACAGAAAGTTTCTGAGGTAAGCAGCCTCCCTCCAACAACCAAAAGTAATGACGACATGATAAGGTGCCGAACTTGGTCCAACCAGTTTTCTTGTGGCGAAGTGAGCATAAATTCCTGCCTCAAAACTATGGTAAATTCCTCCCAAAGTTTGACTGATTTCTGCAAAGATTTCATTAGTAATCAATCTATGATGGGTCTCTCATCCACATTCTCTGGCCTCACTCTTCTCTAGCCGTATGTGTCAAAACTGTAGGACATCTCCCAAAAAGGGCTCTGTGATTTTTTACGCAGGAGTAATAAACTAATGATAATCTAGTAATTTGCGTACAAATATACGATATCCCATTCCCTTGTTCGATATCCCATTCCCTTGTTCGATGAAACACCTCCTCTACCCTAATTTTGTTCTTGCAGACTTGATCCGGTGATCGTCCAGGTTAGGTGATCTTCCGTAGAGGACCGGCAGTCCGCCTGAATCCTTGCAAGATCTCCCTGTAACCGGATCATGCAACAGAAGATTGTCATGATCGGACATAGATCTTGGAATCAAGCACCCGACTGATTCCTCTATGGAGATCAAAATTTATTAGGAGACCCCCATCCCCTGCACCCGGTAGATTAAATTCAATTAGCACAAAATCAGCATGAATTACACACCCCATTGCATGCATGATGTATCTGCATTATGCATTCTCTGATGCTCTCACCTCACCCTGTTGCTGAAGTCGATGGGCGTTTTGAGAATTTCCCGATGAAGAAAGCAGATCAACAGAGACTTTGAGAGACAAGACTGTATTTTTACGCAACTGTTCACGTATTTGGTTCTAGTGCAATGTTTTTTTTTAATTTTGGTCTTCGAACACCCGTTTGTGAAAAAAATAGCCTATTTTCGAGCTTGGAAGGCGCGACAGACGACACATGTCACCTACCGCACCTTCTTGCTTGACAAGATGGGTGGCACGTGGTAGAGCACTCGTGTGTGGGAGGCGATGGCTGGGCATGACAGCAAGTGGAGCAGGATGCTACCGAGCCACCCTTACTTGGTAGGTTGTTGCCAAGTGCTGGTGGCTTGACAGCTGGCCGGGTAGCAGGCGTGGGCAGGGGGTTGGGGAGGCTTGAGGCCATGGCGCTCGGTGGCAGCCAGGGTGACAACGGAGCCGGATATTATTCGAATATTCGGTTACCGTATCCGGATGTCTACTATCTGGATACAAATGAATTCGGATGTGTCGGATCCGGATACCTAATTCTCGGATGTGGATACGAATATTGTATGGGACATCTCGAATTTGGATCCGGATATTCGGATAAGATCCAGATTCGGATTCGGATATCTGAATTCAACAGATATAATAGCAGCAACTTACTAATACATATCTTTTATATTTGACCTCCAAATTAGGTATATTATATATGCATTTCGATCATCTCGATGAGTCCGTCATCATAGTGGGCTTTAATTTGGCATTTTTTATTTTTTTTATTTTGGCACATCACACAATAAAGTTTTTTTGTATGCTCTTTTTAACTAAATTTGATATTAATATAATCCGGTGCCATGTTTTAAATAGGAGAGGCCACGAATAATTATTTGAATCCGAAAAATAGTCGAATCCGATCCAAATTCGTATTCGACATTTGTCTGGTTCATATTCATACCCGGTGTTTGTCCGATTTGTATTTGAATCCAAGAAAAAAATATGGATGCAAATATGGTTTGAGCACTATCTGATCCATTTTCACCCCTAGTGGCAGCATCGGCTTGGTAGCGCTACGCAATAAATTTAGTATTTTTGTAACTAAGAAAATACCTGTGTAAACTAGTAAAAAATATGTGCTTTGATGTAAGATTGCTTGTGAACAAATTTCATTTAAGACTGCTACAATGAGAACAAAATATTAACGAGTACATAATTAAGTTGAACTCGCTCGGACTGAAGAGTTGGCACGAACGTAGTACCAAGCCAAGGGTTGACTATTGTCCGCTTCCTCTGGCGGCGAAGCTGATCTTGAGAGAAGGCCAGCTTGTTCGGAGAGCGTTGTATGTCTCTCAAGTCATATTGCAATGGTGGCCGAGTGGGAACCGGTGCACCACACAATTGACAGGGCCCAATTTTTTGAGCATTGAACATCTGCTACACCCAGTCCTCTGCACGATTGCTGGCATCCTGTGGAGGGAAACACATTTTGTTAGGCCGATGTAAGTTAGAACTACAATGAAACCCCTAACTGTAAGCACCGGTGTCACGTGTTGTGCGGACGATGAACCTCCTAGGTACTTCGGTCTACGGTAGTCTGTTGCTGCGAAGCTCGGTGCATCGTAGTCCATACCGTACTGGTGGACTATATAGCTGTCATATGTTCAATTGTACCATTTGTGACACTGTCGAAGATAGGGTGGTCCACAGATGCGTACGTGTCATACTGTACCTCGTAGTCTCGGACAGGAGAGTCAATGTCAATGCCTGGGTGTCAGTTTGTCTCCGTGACAAGAATGGGAGTGCTCCCTTGTCCAACTCCTCCAGGTGAGGGTGGTCTGGGGTCTGCCTGCCTCCGCGACAAAGATAGGAGTAGAGCAGTGTCGGTGCGAACGTGCTATATGAAGACGACATGTATAAAGAATAACAAAAAAATGGTATATTGCGAATTGCAGCAAAATATGAAATTGTCAAACTTGAGTAGTGCACTACACGGACTGTGAATGACCAAGGCTATGAGGTACACCGATGATCTAGGACATGCGACGAAGCTATCGACGGACAATGCAACGGCTCGTCACCCCATGGGATAAATACGTCGCTAGCACGACTGTAGCTGATGACCCCCAGCGCGTGTTTGTCATCCTCATACATGTTGCAGGCGGACCTTAGTAGTCGTTCGATCATGCTCGACCGTCTGCGGCGTAGTGCGGCTCCACCCTCGGACACGATGTGACATAGTCGGTCGACCTGCAATGATGAATGAAACATGTTAAGTGTGTATGCTCAAACAATATGGTACAAATAAGAACTTGAAGTCTTTTACCACTTCGTCTTGGCGTGTCACATGGTGTCGGTCCAGGCCAAGTGCCAGCCTAGCGGCGTGCACGGCTTGCGTGGTGGGCTGCATAGGCAGACACGTAAGTCTGCAATGGGTTCATGACACGTATCACTCCAAGTACGCGGGGTACGTGGCTGGGTCGTACGGCCATCGCTTCTATTTAACCTCCATCCTCATGGACTACTCCCAGGCGTGCGTCCACGGGGCCTGTGTCTCCCTCCACTTCTCGCTTTTCCGTCCATTCTTCAATAACATGCGGAAAAAATAGGGATACACAACTATTACTTCAGTGGAGAAATAAAGTAGACACGAATGGTACGCAACGAGGTAACAAATAAATTTACTTACAAGTGAACATGGTCGGGTAGTGGTCAACATGGTGCTAGTGGTACCTGCTAGTGAAGCCTGAACTGCCTCATGACTTGTTGGGGCGTACGACTCCACCATATAGGAGAAGACGAGGTGATAGTTCGTGAGTCAGTAGTCCCTGTTCTACTCACACTACTCTAATAGTTTGAAAGGGGCTGTCTTGGGGATGAACTCTGCGGTCCACACAACACTGCCCTCATCCAAAGTTTCGAATACGTTGTGAAAATTCGGGTACGGTCATCGTGGCATCTCTTTATTACATCTTAGCTCGTTTGCAGTCTAATGAGTACCCATGGTGGGTACGTTTACCAGATCATCGCCATCATCGGCATCGTAGAAGCGCGCCTTCAACTGGTACAGGTGCACCTGTACTCGAAAGTATGGCCGACCAATAGGAAAGTGCTTACATGACCATAACTGCAATAAGATGTAGTAACTGACGAGGTTTGGCATGCCAATGGCACGTTGCAAGTTGTCGCACAAAGCTCTATAGGTCGCGCACATAACAAGCAAGCCCTAGCTGTACATTGGGATCTCATCATCATCCTTGACATCGATTGGAGACTCAATGATGTAGATGTAGCTGGGGTACACTCAGTCTTCTTGAGTAGTAGAAAACACGATCCTACCCAAACATGAAGAGCAAGTAAGCCACTAGGTGAGACCTCATGACATGTGCAGGTGCGTCTGCTGGGCATTGCTTGTACCTCCACAGCCACGAATATGGCACTCTAGGGAACTTATCTGGAATGGGATGATCAAAACGGTGCAGCATATGTGCCTTTCAATCGGGTGATCTAGCGGGTGGAACCACAGGACGACCTTGTATTGGCAGATCGGTGAGTTTCGTAACATCTTGCAGGGTGATGGTAATCTTCGGTCTCCACCGGTCAACGAGTGCCGATAGAAGCGGCGAGTTCAGCGCGAACAACCGCCCAATGTGCATCATCCTCACTATGGGCAGCAACCTAACCTGCCATAGAACTGGAACGTACCGATCGTCAAAAGGCTAGTCCTCCCGAGCTCCCCAAAGAACAAAGGTGGCCGGTCTTTCACGCTCGACCACGCCTAATAACAATCTTGACCATCTTAGATGGGTCTAGCAATGTGCCACCCTCGAGACCGCACAACCAACCATTCCCTATGGTACATAAAATAATATATCAGTGTCAAATGGTGCTAAATACAATTGACCACAATCGAGAATAATCGTGTCGCATACGTACGTACATATTTTCTAAATTGCAATTTTCTTCCTGCGCTCGCTTGCTGCTGTGATTAAATGCGAACTAATACTAATTTATTGCAATTAGCACTAATTAAATATGATTAGTGCTAATTACAACGCTAATTAGGCATGTATAATGCGTATCAATGTATCATTTTCTACAACTTTCTGTAATCGCACGAGAGCAATGAATACATACGTGTGGACATACATAAAAGTATTTTAGCTATTGTTTCGACACTTTCTACAGCTATTTACAATAAATAAGCATAGCTACTTACAAAAATACATCTTTCAACTAAACATGACTACCTAGTGTATTCCACGTTATAAAACCACAAGTTGCGCTAATGAAATGCTAACGATACATTAGATGCGTTGCTCGCATGCGATGAAGCATACATTTTTTCAAAGGCATTCACCATTGTACAATGCTTCCAATTATGAAGGATGATAAATCACAGGTGCACTCTTGTTCGATAGGAAATTTCTCTTTTCTTTCCTTCCCCTCCATCGCCGCGCTCTCGCTCGACAGCAAATCGATCGTGGCTCGTATTTTATACGCGTGTGTCAGAAGCCAAATTGCGTGCGCATCTTTTGAGTTCTGAGAGAGGACTATTTTTGCAAAATGGATGTTAGTGAGTTAAAATTAAAGAGAAAAAAGCAGTCGTTACGGTGACTGCTAAGAGCAAGTTTAATAGTACAGATAGCTGCTACCTCTAATACATTTCCATGTCATCAAAAGATAATGATGCAGCCAACTCATACAATAAGCTGGCTATAAGTTATCTCCACAAGAGCTCTCAATCATTTAATACATACATGGGTATTGATAATTTAATACATGCATAGGTATAGCAATTATTTCTATTGGTACATGCATGGATAATGCCTCTTTTCCTGTGCTATAGCCTGACTCTTGCATGGGAGTCAGCTTGGCTCTCTCCTTTTCTCTCCCCTCCACATAGGACTATGCTGACATGGATTCCCTTGTAGCTAGCACAGTCAGCCTTATTAAACTTGCTTAGGGCGTCTCCAACAGCTGGCTATTTAGTTAGCTAGATCTGATGTGGCAAGGAAAAAGTAGGAGAGAGAGTAGTCACTAGCGACGAGCAAATAGCTGATCTATTTCACGTAGTCCAAGAACATAAGAGAGGAGCATGTGGGTTCAACAGTATAAAATAGTCTTTGCTTTTGTCTCTCACCTCAACGTCAGCTGACTATATAGTTAGTACTAGCTATTACCATTGCGGACGCCAAGGTTCATTTTTACAAAGGAATCCCCATGCTCCTCGACTGGACAAAGAAACGTCCCATGACGACAGCTGGTGCGCGCAAATCTCCCAAGTGTTCCCGTCCCTCTCTCCTGCCTTTCACCCTTCATTTGCTTTGCTTTCCCAGTTTCCCTCTCTTGATTCCTCCTCTGATCTCCCCCTTTCCATCGCCTTCAAACTCCTCCCTTGCCTCCCTCTCCAGCTTCTTCCACTGCTCCCCCACCCACCACAGCTGCACACAAGTCAAGCCAAAACCCTAAGCATGCAAGCAAGAATGCCCACACCTAATCTCCTCTTCCTCCTCCTGCTCCTCTTGTTGGCCGCGACCTCGGATTGCACCCAGGTAAGCATCTTCGTAGCCCGTCCAATTTCCCAAATCTTGGGGCAGCTTTCTTGCATTCTCACATTGCCTCGCGCAGGTCCCGGGTGCGGATGCGGCGCCCGAGCCGGCGGCGCGCATGGTGCCGATGGCCCCGGAGGCCGGGGCCGGGTTCAGCGCCATGGTCCTGAACGAGACGCGGAGGCGGCTCGGCAGCTTCCAGCTCTGCGCCCCCTGCACCTGCTGCGGCGGCTCCAGGGGCGTTTGCGTGCTCTCCCCCTGCTGCTACGCCATCAACTGCAACATCCCCAACCGGCCCTTTGGGTTCTGCTCCTTCACCCCCAAGTCCTGCGACTGCCTCGGCTGCAACCTCTGAGCTGAGGTGCTGCTGTACTGGTTTGATTCGGTTCTTGCGCGGAATTTGTTTGCGAGAGTGATAGTGAAAGTAGAGTGTGAGTAATAATGAGAGTTTAGTGAGAGTGGGGTAGGGAAGAATATATGAGATCCCCACTGATGCTTAGTTAAGTGGCAATTGTTATTGTTCCTAGCTATTTTGCTGTGATCATTACTATATAGCGCAGTTGCAACATTGGAATCGATTAGGAGAAAAATTGAAATCGATTAAGAGGAAAAAAAGGGGTTGGTTTGGAGATTGGTACTAGGGTTTTGTTTGCGGCGTCGGTCCTCTACTCGTGGCGTTTATTTATTTATTTATTTTTGCTTTCTCACATGGATGTGTGACTAGGATGCTCGTCTTGATACTATAGTTTTTACTGCAGAGATTCAGTGCCTTTTAGTGGATGGTATCTATTGCGTATCAATCGTTGTCCTCAGGGACGGAACTTCACTGGGGCCAAGGTGCCCCCCCCCCCCCCCACCAATATGTGTTCAAATCAATAGGATTATTAGTAGTACTCAGGCCATTTTATTGGCTAAAACTTTGAAATGGCCACCTCTAGATTGCCAAATTCATGTATCATTCCTTGTTGGCCCCCTCTAATTTTAGGTTCAAGCTCCGCCACTGGTTGTCCTGGAATGTGAAAACATGTCAAATCAGGCCAACCAATTTTCAAACTGATTAGAATGACCATGCTAGATATATGAATAGCTTAGGGTGTTCTTTGCATATTTCACATGTACATGTTATTTTGGACTTTGGTTCTGTGGAAATAAAATAGGCTTCATTTCCTACATGGTATCACAGCCAGGCTAGGGTTAGGGTCCTGGTCCGTTGCTGCTGCTCGGCCCGTGACCTCCCCTCCCCTGTTTTCCTCTCTCCTGCACACCGGATCCACCTCCACTCCCCTGTTTTTTCTCCCTCCCGTGCACCGGATCTGGTCCCTCCATTGTCGGATCTGGCCTCCCCACCGCCAGATCCGGGCACGTCGCCCCCTTGGCCTGCCTTTCCGACATCGCAGCCGCCGAACGTCTCCCTCGCCTCGGCCGTCCCCGCTGGCCGCCGACGCGGCCCTTAGTTGACCCCGTCTTGGCCGCCGCCATCCTCGGCCGCCAACGCCCTCAGCCGGCACCACCTTAGTTGCCGCCCATGGTCGGCCCCACCTCGGCCGTCGGACGCCGATGCCTCCCTGCCGCCGGCTGCTCTTTCTCCGGTTCTTGGTCTCCGTGGGCTTGGTCATGGGGGCAGAGGTGGCTTGCTGTGAGGCGCAGATGCTTGAGCTGGCTCGGGGCTGTGACCAGTTTTTGACATCTCTAGATGGCTACCACCGTTGGCTCCTTCGCCATCCTGCTTCCCTCGGTTCGTTTCGATGGAACGAACTTCCGGGAGTAGGCTGTTCACATGAGGATTCACCTCAACAGCCAGCGTCTATGGGGTCATCTCACTGGTGAGCACCCCCTGTCTGCCTCGGTTGAAGCCACTCGTTTCACCCGCTCTTTCTGCTGGTGCGGATCAGGCGACTCAAGAGGAGGCCACTACTGCACTAGAAGATGCCCTGGAGCTCTACCAGTCTGAGCTGCACGTCTATGAGCAATGGTAGGAGGCCGAGGCTCGTGCTACTACCATCCTGGTGGGTAGCATGATCGTGGCCATCTGCATGGATGTAGCGGAGCTACTGACGACACAACTTATGTGGAGCGTCTTCGAGCTCACTACCAGCGACAAGTGATGCTATATACCTTTCAGTTGTACACCAGGTGCACTCTCTTCCTGCTGCAGGTCGAGGCATCTTTTCCACTTCCACTTTTCATGTTCCTGCAGTTTCTTATGTTCCTCAGCTTACTATGCAGTTTATGTCAGCTAGTTAGATCACTGATAATAACTAAATGTTATTCTTGATTCTGACTCTTGTTTTGTTCAGGACGGCGCCGTGATTCGCAGCATCTTTGAGAGCTCGACTGGCTCCATCTGCCTTCTGCTGTCTCCACCAGCTAGTCAGCCCCTACTACTACCTCTGCCCTTGCCGCGTCTTCCACTACCTCCTTCGCTCGGTGGCACCATTGTCTCGGTCATCTTTGCGGATCATGCCTATCGTCACTAGTTGGTCATGGTGTTCTTGGGTCAGTCTCTAGGGACACGTCTTTGCATTGTATAGGTTGCAAGCCTGGTAAGCAGCTGCAACTCCTCTACCACTCTAGTGATTCTATTTCTACCCGTCTTTTTGAACTTGTACACTCTGATGTTTGGGGCCCGGCTCCTTTCATTTCGAAAGAGGTCATCGATATTATGTGATCTTTATTGATGATTATTCTCGCCATATTTGGATCTACTTTATGTCCTCTCGCAGTCAAGTTCTCTCTATTTACCAGATGTTCGTCACCATGGTTCGCACTCAGTTCGATTTGCCTATTCGTGTGTTTCGTGCAAACTCTGCTAGTGAGTATCTTTCGGCTGCTTTGCGTTGCTTTCTCATTGAGCAAGGTACTCTTCCCTAGTACTCTTGCCTTGGTGCCCATACTCAAAACGGTCCCTCTGAGCATAAGCATCGGCACTTACTTGAGACCGCTCGTGCTCTCATGCTTGCCTCCTTTGTTCCCCCTCACTTCTGGGCTGAGGCTATTTCCACTGTTGTTTTTCTCATCAACATGCAGCCTTTCACTGCTCTTTAGGGTTCCACTCCTGTCGAGTATCTCTATGGTCGAGCCCCAGAGTACGGTCACCTTCGCAGTTTCGGTTGTGTCTGTTTCGTCCTTCTTCCACCTCGTGAATGCACCAAGTTGACTGCTCAGTCAGTTGAGTGTGTTTTCTTTGGCTACAATCTTGAGCGTAACGATTATCGTTGCTACGATCCTGTTGCTCGCAGGATGAACATTTTCGGGATGTCACTTTTGACGAGTCCCGACCTTACTATCCTCGTTCCTCCGCAGTTAGGTCAGATTCTCTTGTTGAGTCGATCTCTTTTTTGATTTTTCCTGACTCTCTGCCTTCCACTCATGTTTCACCTTATCCTCCTGCTCCTTCACCTCCCTCTCCTCCGGCTGCACCCCTTCCACCTCAGTTGGAGTTTGTTTCCCATTCTATTGTTGAGATTCCATCTTTCCTCTACACTACTCTCGTCGTCCTCGGCCTACTCCAGTTGTGCCTCCGTCTTTGCTGGTCCTGTTCCCAGCTCCTTTTCTCTGTCCTTGCTGGGTCCTGCTTCGCCCTCTCCTCCCAGATACAATCTTCGTGATCGCCACACTGTCGGGTCGTCTGAGCGCTTCGGTTTTGCAGTCGTTGCATCTTCTGAGCCTATGACCTACCGTGAGGCTGCTGCTCCTCCTGAGTGGCAGCTCACGATGTCTGAGGAGATTGCTGCTTTGGAGCGTACTAGTACTTGGGATCTTGTGTGCCCCTACCTGCGCGTGTCACCCTATCACGTGCAAGTGGGTGTAAAAGATCAAGACCCGCTCGGATGGTTCCCTTGAGCGCTATAAGGCTTGTTTTGTGGCGCGTGATTTTTAGCAGGAGTATGGTCGTGACTATGATGAGACTTTCACTCCTATTGCTCACATGACCACAGTTTGCACTTTCCTTGTTGTGGCCTCTGTTTGTCAGTGGTCCATCTCTCAGTTGGACGTTAAGAATGCTTTTCTTAATGGTGAGCTACGTGAGGAGGTCTACATGCAGCCGTCTCCTGGGTATTCGGTCCCTGAGGGTATAGTTTGTCGCCTTCGTCGCTCTCTTTATGGGCTCAAACAAGCTCTTCGTGCTTGGTTTGACCGATTCTCTTTTGTTGTCACTACTGCTGGCTTCTCCGCCAGTGATCATGACCTTGCCCTCTTTCTCCACATTTCTCCTCGGGGTCGGACGCTCCTTCTCTATGTGGATGATATAATCATTACTGGCAATGACTCGGTATATTGCTTTTTGTGAAGGAGTGTCTCAATGAGCAGTTCTTGATGTCTGATTTGGGTCCTCTTCGTTACTTTCTTGGGGTTGAGATCACTTTTACGCCTGAGGGCTACTATCTCTCCTAGGAGTGTTACATTCAGGATATTCTTGCTCGCGCTTGTCTCACTGATCTGCGTGTGGTTGATACTCTTATGGACCTTGGTGCTCACCTTCGGCCTACCGATGGCGAACCTCTTGAGGATCCCACTCGCTACCGCCATCTTGTCAGGAGCTTTGTCTACCTTGGCATCACTCGTCTTGACATTTCTCATCCAGTTCATATCCTGAGTCAGTTTGTCTCTGCTCCTACTCAGCTCCACTACAATCACCTTCTTCGTGTTCTGCGATATCTTCACGGGACCATCACTCGTCGCCTTTTCTTTCCTCGCTTCAGTTCTTTGCAGCTTTAGGCGTACTCTGATGCGATTTGGGCTAGCGATCATTCTGATCGCCGGTCTCTTTCTGCCTATTGTGTTTTCCTTAGTTTCTCCTTTGATTGCTTGGAAGACCAAGAAGCAGACTGTCATTTCCCATTTGAGTGCTGAGGCCGAGTAGAGAGCCATGGCGTCATTGACAACTGAGATCACCTAGCTTCGGTGGCTTCTTGAGGATTTGGTGTTTCCACTACTGCACCGACTCCTTTCTTCTCAGACAGTACTGACTCGATCAGTATTGCTCAAGATCACGTGAAGCATGAGCTCACTAAGTATATTGAGGTGGATGCTTCATATATGCGATAGCAGGTGCAAGACCAAGTTATTGCTCTCCAATATGTACCTTCGGAGTTTCAGTTAGCAAATTTCTTCACCAAGGCACAGACTAGAGCTCAACATAGTTTCTACCTCTCCAAACTCAATGTTGTTGATCCACCGTGAATTTGAGGGGATGTTAGATATATGAATAGCTTAGGGTGTTCTTTGCATATTTCACATGTATATGTTATTTTGGACTTTGGTCATGTGGAATAAAACAGGCTTCAATTCCAACAGACCAAATAAATTATCTTCCTTTTATGCTTTCTTCTTTGTTGTTTTTGAAAATAATGTGTTTTTCTTCGAAAGTTGACAACTACATTCATATACATGTGCATACCTTGGCTGCTTGTTAGCATCATTCTCACGGACATGATTATGTGTATGCCTATTGAGTACATACTACGAAATATATGTGCCTCAGCAATAGAATGTGCTGCTCTGAAAACCATGTTCTTTTCACTGCTTCAGTAAATTTGAATTATGCAAGACATTTAGGAGGTCATGTTGTTCATATTAGCTATAGATACATGCATGCATATATTATTAGTGCGCCTTTTTGTCTGGTCGATTCACTGCTATTCCACTCTTACCCAGCTTTTTTAAGGAAGGCAAATCTTTTAGTTGGTGTCATCTTTTGTGACTTCGACAATCAGCGTCAATAGGTTCTCAAATTAGCATTGCACTGGTTTTTGTGGAATGATGGAATATTTTTTCATTGATAACAAAGTATATTTATCATCAGGCATTTCATTCTGCTTCACACTTTGATTAGTTTTATTGTAGCTTTATTTTACCTTTGTAGTTTCATGCCTAGACATTGAACTTCTACTTGTGAAAAATGTAGAAGTAAACTCACATACACATGCACCATAGGCAGTCCTTGTTCCTAAGTTAACTAAGCAAATTCTACTGTTTATTTGAAACTATGTTATCAAAATATGTGTTGAATGCATTGCTTTCGATTCTGATCTGTTTCATATATTCAGCTGTGTAGCAATGCAGCTCCTAATGCAAACACTGCTTACGAGTTATATAACAGAAGGTACGAACGTGCCAAAAACTTGTCTTTACTGCTTGTGCTGTTCATAGGTGATGTTGAGTTATATGCCAAAAGATAGCTCATGTTTCTGTAGTCATCAACATACCGCTTTTCTCCCCATCTTTGACTATTGAGTAACTCGTATCTTATTACATCCATCAGACCATCACTCTCCTTGTTTTCTCCTCTGCATGCAGTCTCATTCTAAAGAGAATGATAGACAGCTTTGGCCATGATTGTGAAGTGACTTTTGACCTTACACTAACTAGTATGCACTTGCACGTTCTTGGAACACCTAAAAGTAGGCCGCAAAACTGAGTATGTCTTAATCTCAGCTTGAATTCCTTCTTTTCCTTTTTGCTTATGTCTTAGTCTCAGCTTGAATGCATCCTTTCCTTTTTATTCTTGCTTGGAAATAACTTGTAAACCATCTATGTCTACACTGAGCTGCTGTAATGTTCAGTAACATATATTGCTGTTAACGAAAGCGTGCCTTTTTTTTAAAGTAAACTAGAAAAGGAAGCGCGCTTCGCGGCACCCTACAACGTTGTTGAAGTGAGATCATAAAACAATAGTACAAAGTGCATGTAGAGGAACTGAGAGACCAAAGAAAAATTCAAATGAACTCTAAAATTCATGATCTCGGTTCTATTGGTTAGATTTTGATTTTAGATGAATTTAAAAGTTTGTTTCACTCAATTCAGAGTTAAAATGACTTAGTTATGACCATGTGAACTTCTCTGTTTGAATAAATTCAAGAAATGGCGAAGAATCTGACAGGCGGAACCCATAGCCGATTGTCGGGACGACTACGTGGTCGTATATCCGTTCGACCGCATGGTCATAAACGACTACGTGGTCATAGCTTCGACTGTGTGGTCGTAAATTCGACCGCGTGGTTGGGAGTTCGACTGCATGGTCGTAGCTTGGCAGTGAGTGGTCTTAAACAGGTTTGGGTGGTCGTAAACGGCACAGAGCAGTCGTAAACGGCATGGAGTGGTTGTATACGACACAGAGTGGTCATAAACGACCTTGAGTGGTCGTAAATGGCTATGAAGTGGTCGTAAGTGCTTTTGGGCGGTCGTAAACGACACAGAGCGGTCGTAAACGACCTTGAGTGGTCGTAAACGACCTGGAGTGGTTGTAAGTGCTTTTGGGCGGTCGTAAACGACACAGAGTGGTCGTAAACGACCTTGGGCACAGGCAAGTACTTGCAGACATGATCGTAAGGGGTTACGACCACGTTGCGGAGGAGTGCACGTGGTCGGAGAATGCTTTGACCACGTAGTAACAGGGTGAACATGGTTGGAAGGCACTTCGACCACATTGCAGGTGGTCGGAGGTTTCTACGACCACCGTGTGAGTGGTCGGAGAGTGCTTCGACCACGGTGTGAGTGGTCAGAGGATGCTTCGACCACGGTATAAGTGGTCGGAGGGCGTTTCGACCACGGCGTGAAGGAGCGAGTGTGGTCAGTGTGGTCGGAGGGCAGCAGGTTTTAAGTTCTCCACGTGGTGTGAGTGGTCACGGTGTAAGTGGTCGTAAGAAGACTTACGACCACATCAAACCGTCAATAGACGTGGTCGAAAGGCGTTCGACCACGGTAAAACTGAAAGAGGCGTGCTCGGGAGGACCTACGACCACGGCAAGGCAAAGTAGGAGGTGATCGAGAGGTTTACGACCACGTTGAAGGAACGCAGAACGTGGTCGTAAATGGTTATCGACCACGGCCAAGGAATAGTGTTTTCACAACCACGACAAAGCTACAACAGACGTCATCAAAAGCTGTTCGACCATGGCAAAATTAGAAGACAGGTGATACGACCACACCAGAAAAAGATCGAAGGTGATCCGAAGGCGTACGACCGGAACGAAGAAGTTCGAACGTGGTCGTAAGGAGGCTACGACCACGTTGTAAAGTTGCTGAGCGTGGTCGACGAAGGCTACGACCACGGTGTAGGTGGTCGTAAGGAGCTGCGATTTCATCGGGGAGATCTGAACGTGTTCGGAACGGAGTTCGACCACGATGAACAATGATCTGTTCTAGACAACTATTACTATGATACTATCAGATTCTACATAATTGATTCATTGCCCAAATATTACTTCACAATGTGGTCGAAACCTCTTTCGACCACGTTCTATTCTTCTCAGCGTGATCGTAACTCCTTCCGACCACGTCAGACTTTCTTTGCCGTGGTCGAACGCCTTCCGACCACGTCTAAACTTTCTTTGCCATGGTCGTAAATCCTTCCGACCACGTCTTTTTCAGGTTTGCCATGGTTAAACGCCTTCCGACCATATCTGCTGATGTTTTGCCATAGTTGAAGCCCCTTTCGACCACATTTGCCATGGTCGTAAGCTGGTTTTGACCACTTTTGCGAAACCACACAATGAAGTCGATACTCAAGTTTTTCTTTTTCTCTTCTTTACTTCTCACAACAATCTGATTACACGACTCCTCCCCTTTTATACCCGGCTCTAGGACTTCATTTGATTCCGGCTCCGACTCTGATTACGACTCGACTTCGACTTTTGACTACAGTTACAAACCGACTTCAATCACGACCAAACTTTGCACACGACTTCTAAACAAGATTATTTACAACAATTACTACACTAAACTACAACCGAAGCAAAATCAAGTGGTATTGATTGCAGCCCACCGCACACGAGGATGGGGTGTTGGAATCCATTCAATATCATGGAAACCACATGCTCCAAATTTAGATAGCATAACCTGCCAGAAATAACCGGCAACTAATTAGATAGCATTTTTCTGGTTTAATGCTAGCTAAAAGCTCTTGTACACGTGGCAACTAAGTATTTGTAATCCCTTGTACACAAGGAATCAACGGAAAAGTATGTCATTCATTATGTCATTGTCCCATTTACTATTGCCTAATTCAACATGTTACTTCATGGATATTTTTCTTTTACCTATTCAACACAGCAACATTAAATATAACACCAGCTTTTCAACAAGTTTTTGTAGTAAATTTATTGCATACATAGTCGAGATGCCAGTATAATTATCAAGTTACCGAGTTAAACGTGAACTGATTGCTATCCCTAATGCAGGACCTAATTTAATGATCTGTGATGTAGAAATTGCACAAAGAAAGCGCAATTGGCATAAAGTAAAATGAACAAACCAAAGAAGAAAATGAATTTAATGACCAATTCGCAAGCAAGATTGATGAGGAACTAAAGGGGAATGCAAACATATAAGTCAACGATAAAATACATGAGAATTGTGTATGTCATCAAAGCTAATAGATAGATTATCCATACAGCTACATAATCCATAGCTACAGATAAGTATTTCACTTTGCAAAGCTTCAAGAGCGACAGTAGCTTGGCCAGGATTGTCAAAATCAACAAAACACAAGACATGAGGATCTCCACCAGGCTGCAGGAAAGTTGTCAGATTAAGTTACACCATCATTAAAACAGAGAGTTTCTATTAGCACAAAGCATATTTAACAGAGAGTTTCTATTAGCACAAAGCATATTTAACATACATGTCTTGACTCCTTGTTGACAAGCCTCACTTCACGAAAACCTACAAAAGGGCGGAATATATCTGCAGAAGGAAAACGTTAAGGAGCAAAAGCATATATATAGAGAGAAAGATGATATACACTATTGATATTTGAAAACGAACAAGCAGCTCACTGAAGCATATAAACCAAACGGAATAGAATTAGACTGATCGAGATGAAGGGTGCAAAAAAGGTATCACTAAACCAACAGGAATGGAATTAGACAATCGAGATGAAGGGTGCAAAAAGGAGTATCATAAACCTCTCAATGGAAGTAGAATCTGTTCTCCATTTCCATTTGGTGTTGATTTCCAATTGAGCAGTTGAAACAACTCAAAAGGTGCAGATTGTTTGGGCAGATGGGGTGTCACAAAAAATTGAAAAAGAATCCTTGTGTAACAATTTAACACAAGTAAACTGACATATCAAATGAGTCACCAAGGGCTGGGTATTAGAATGCACAAAGCTAGATAGGCACATTAAGAAATGAAGTTTAGCGATGTGGGGTGCGCTAGGGCGGAGGCGAGCAGGTTGTGGATGGTCATCAAATGTCCAGGAGCGACTCAGCGATGTAATCCGCGAGGCGCGCGAAGATGAGCAGCACCGACTCCTGCAGGTTGGGCGCCTCGGGGCCCGAGGCCGCGCGGAAGAGGAACGGGAGCAGGTTGGCCCACGCGTTCTCCGGGAGGAGCAGCGTGGCGAGCTCGGATATGGCGTCGCAGACCTTCTTCGCGATGGGCTTGGGGGGATCGGACTAGAGCGCGGAGAGGAGGTGGGACTTGAGCGCGGCCTGGCCAGCGGGGGAGAGGTGCGACCAGAGCGGGGCCGCCGCGGCGCTGGACGAATCGGGGGAGGGGTCGGGGACAGGAGCTTGCGGAGGAGGACGGCGGCCATGGCGCGGAGGTCGGCGGGGGTGGCTGGCGCGGAGAGCGACGACGCGAGGCGCAGCCCGAGGGGCTCCGGGTGGGAGGAGCGGAGGCGGTGGAAGGCAGCCTCGGCGGCGGCGCGGTCCGCGTTGGAGGACGACATGAGTGTGGAGAGCAGCGTGTCGAACGCCACCGGGTCGCCACCCAGCAGCGCGGCGGCTGCGGCCTGGTCATCAGCGGACGCCATCGGACCGGTGCGAGCCTAGGCGGCGGCAGGGCGGGTAGGGTTTGGGGAAGGCGGCGGCGGGAATGGGGAGAGGAGATTGGACAGAGAGAGAGAGAGACTCATCCCATCCCGCGGTGGCGGCGGGGGAGGAAGGGGGAGGCGGCGGGGGATGGGGAGGCGGCGAGGGAGCAGGGGAGGAGGGGGTTGGGGGGAGGCAGCGGGGGACTGGGGAAGGAGGGGGGACCGGGGGAGAAGGGGGCAGCGGGGGAGGGGGAGGAGGGGGCGGCGGGGGAGATCTGGAGGGGGAGAGAGAGAGAGCTGGCGCGAGGAGTAGAGGGCTGGAGCAGCGGTGAGGTAGGGTTTGGCTCCAGGCGATCTTGGCCACTCGTCCCCCACTCTTCGCGATCCACCGGGCGAAGACCGACGGGGCGACGTGGATACCACAGGAAGCACCCACGCCGCCCAAAACTCTGTGGTGCGAGCAAAGGGCAGCAGGTTTTAAGTTCTCCGATGTGTAGTTCTCTCTCTGCGAGATTGAAAGCTATTTATATGTAACTATGTTGAAATGCGTCATTCAGAAGTGGACATGGGAAAATTCCTCCTATTTGACACCCGTAGGTCCTGTTTGGAACGTAAGAATTTTACAGGAATTTCACAAGAAGTAGCATAAATTCTATGAAATTCCTTTCGAATTCCTCCGTACCACACAGGGCCTTAGCGTACAAGTTGAGAAAACGGTAAAGAAGTATCCTTCCTGCAAATTATTAAGCAATGCTATGTTCCTAGTTCCATGTGGAACAGAGTGGCAATAACCTCTCCATGTGCAGAAAGGCATCAAAATCAATAAAAAAAATTGAGGACGAAACAGATGCATGCTTAGTTGGATTCATCGGTCAAGTTGACTTCGATCTTTTGTGCTTGTGCCTGCAGCATTCCATGTCTGAGCCTTACATTGTTGAAATTCTGTTCCCACTGCTTAGCCAAATGCTTATAACGTCATCTTGAATTAAACTGTAAGTTCAAGACCTCTGGGATCTTGCTCTTAGTTAAGCTAAGTGGATTAGTTTAAGACTGCATAATCTTATTCTGGAGGAGTGACGCTGCCTGTCATGAACAGAACATACATAGGCACAGTAACATGATCGTTCATTTGTAGCGTTTTGCCTTTCTGTCACACGACCCTGACAGAGCTTCCGATTTTGTCTTTGCTTACGGGAGACGAAATACAGCGTGGCAAAAGCAACCCGATGATAGCAAGAATTTGACACGCTGGCAGGCAGGCGCAGGGGCCCAGTTGCTGGCCACTTTGTCATCAGAATTGGAATGAGAAGCATCGCCAGCCAATGGTGCGTGATAAGCCCCAAGCTTCTTCGACCAGCCATTTTCTGGGGCAGAAAATTTTGAGAACTCCGACGGCGAAAATATTGAATGAAATGCTACACGTACAAAGGAGTGCACACGACGACTCTGCTGGTGGGGCCAGCCTGTCAGTGACGTCTATAGCACGGTTTCTATAGGATCGAATGACACAATAAGAAGGGGGTGAATGATTGCCGTCATTTTTTGGAATTTATTAGTGCTCAGTGAATGTTTCGACTACTCGGTGCTCAATTGCTCGATCGATCGCTCAGTATTTGATCGCTCGCTCGATCGCTCAGTATTTGACCACTCGCTCGATCGCTCAGTATTTGATTGCTCGCTCGATTGCTCAGTGTTCAACCACTCGCTTGATCGCTCAGCTTTGATCTTCGATCGGTTTGTACGTACTCGAAATCTTCAACACCGGGAGCAGAATCTCTTGATCAGTGTGCCTTCGAGAAACCAATGTTTTCGAGTAATCGTATTTCCTCTGCTTCCTTGGCTGCGATTCAATACCTTTGCACGTCGTCGAAAGCTTCAATATAACTGCAATCACTAGCCAACTTTTCCAGCAGATCAAGAACCATATTGATTTAAGATGATGTTTATTGCTGGATTTTCGTGAATTTATAAAGTGCTCTCACAAGCACCCCTAAAACCCTAGCCAAAACTAAAGCGTCTTCAATCTACTCTGCAAAAACCTTGCATTAACCTTTAGCCTCTCCCTGCTTTTATAGCTTAATGCTCTAAACCGTATTCTCATCAAACATGGACACCAAACTCTATCCGTTTCGAAAACTAAAGGACCCGAAACCCTTCCAAACACGGGTTTTTTCATAATCTGTAAGCCTTCCCAGTTATGGATTCCTTCCATAACGCTTTCAACTCAGCACATGTCGAAGCTTCTAGGACCATACCTCCCGTAGCTTCTCTATGAATCATCCATCTTTGATCTCCACGTGCTCCAGCGTTATCCTGACCATCTCGTGACATCATCGATTGCCTGTACCTCAGATTTCCCCCTCCTAGTCTCGGTCATCTTTGTCACTGACCATGATTGTCTCCACGCCATCTACATATGCAAAGACCAAAGACCACACAGTTTCTCCATACATCATCCACCTTTGATTTCTATGTGCTCCAGCGTGAACTCGACCACCTCGTGACATCCTCGGCCGCCTGGACCTCAGATTTCCCCCTCCTAGTCTCGGTCCTTCTCGTCACCGACCATGATCGTCTTCACGCCCAACCTACACATGTAAAGACAAAAACTTTTTCCTCGGCAAAAGTTTTTCCCAACTTGACCGACAGTCCACACACGCAATCCACACCCTTAACCATTAACAACTACGAATTAGATCATCCACGATCTCAATTTTCACGATTTCCAAACATCCACTTCGGACCACTAAAAAAACGGTCTGAGCGCCATGTCCAGCCGGTCAGATCGCTGGCTCAACACACATGAGTATTCGAGGTACTCGAAGATCACAAGAATTGAAGCACTCGAAATCAACGAATACCGACCATGAAACCTACGGCAACCGATCACAAAGCCTACGACTACCAATCGTAAGGTGTACAACTACCGATCACAAAGTCTAAGACAATAGATCGTGAAGCCTATGACTATAACAATAGATTGCAAAGTCTATGACTACCGATCGTGAGGTCTACGACTACCGATCATAAAGTCTAAGACAACAGATTGCGAAACCTACGACTACGATAATAGATCACGAAGTCTATGACTACCGATCATAAAGTCTATAGCTACCAATCACCGGCCAGGTACTGTAGCTCCGAGTATTGATCGACTATTGTAGTTACGACCATCGACAAAGCACTGTAGCTACGACCATCGACACGGTACTACAGCTACGACCATAGACACGGTAATGTAGTTACGACCATCGACACGGTATCGTAGCTATGACCATCGATCGATTACTATAACACACTATCGATCACCAATCGCGGGCGACGTCTCCGACTGCCTACCGTGGTCATACTCTGCCAATCAAACAACACAACATAAGGCTACGATTATCGATTGGCTCACTTCTCAGCCGGTTCACTTTTCATACGACTAGTTCATCGTAGCTCCGACCGATTCACTGTAGTTCTGATCGATTCACTGTAGCTCTGACCGGTTTGATCGTTCATGGTCTTTCTGCCGTGGTCGACATGTCGTGGTCGTTCTGCTGTGCTCGACCTGCTGTCGTCGATCTTCAGTGTTTGATCTGCCGTGGTTGACATACCGTAGTCGATTTGCCGTGCTCGTAAACTCTTAGACTTCCGATCGTAGTCGAAGTCTATTGATCGGACCGCCCAACATAAGGCCGATCGGACCGCTGACTATTGATCGTGGTCGAAGCCAACCGATCAGACCGCTCAATACAAGGCGGTCAGGTCTTTTACCCTGAATATTCTTGCAATTCAAGTTTTCCAAAAGAGCATCGATCGAAACTTTCACAAATGTAAATTTTAATACAAACTAAATATCGATTATTCATCATCACTATCCACATGCATGGTTTAATAGTTTCACTTTATAGGTATGCAATGCATTGTAGGCAGACAACAATGTGGCTGCGTCTTGCACTGCAACATGGATAGAAGTTGGTTCAGCATTGACTCCATTCACATTGACATAATTTTGCACCCAGACAACATCAACATTAAAGTAAGCATGCATACTCTTAGATCTTAACAACATTCATATCTGCATAAGCATCTGCAAGAACTTGCCAGGCAATCCTTCAACCTCAAGTCTCGATTTAATTTAGGATGTGATAATACGGCGACTTAACAGCAAACAAAATGATCATAGTCATCAATCCCATGGAAAGTAACAAAGTATAGAAACGGCATATTTTGGCCAAAAAAATTCATCATTACGGAAATGTTTAGTTAAAAGTGGTTACTGACTACAGTACAGGCTATATAGCATTTCATATCCAGACAGCCTACATACGAGAATACATCACTTCGCAACAGCTCACGCCTGATGCCTTCAACATATCTGATCTGTAACCTTTTCTGTATCCTTTTCCCCCCCTTTTTTCCTTTTATTCATCCAATTCATTCTGCACATACAACGCCAGAGAGAAAGAACAGGGAAGAGAGCTTCGACTTACAAAAATGTTCTGAGGAGAAAACAAAGGGAGCAGCAGGTTTTCACCGAATCAGCATGGCTTTGCTGATGCTGCACCATCATTTTACCCTGGAGAACCGGAAAGAGAACATCAAAACATCCATTTTGGAGAAGACTGAACAATGCTTCGTCGGGGCTTCGTGGGCTGTTGCTGTTCCACGGAGTTCCTCTTCTTCATAGCCGAGGAGACCGTTGGGCTCAAATAGTCATGACTCCCATGTGGCAGAGCAGTGTTCTGCGAGTGCGTCTTCCGCACAGGGATGAGTGTGTGCTGCTTTCTCAAGGTTCCGTTCTTCATTGACAAGGTCCTTGGCGAGCTCCACCTACTGTAGGTGACACAGCTCTGGCTCCTTCCGATGTGCTTCTCCCTGGGGCTTGGAATGTTCCTGCTCTCCATGGTTTCGGCTGAGTACATTGTTTCCTCCTCGCTGCTAAACTGGTCCTGATTTCCATACTCCAATAGCTCAACAGGTGACGAGCTTGACTGCCCCTCACTGCTGCAATCCTCCTGCAGAGGAGCAACTGGAGGATCCCTAGAATCAGCCTCACCATTACGGTGCCATATCAGCCCTGATGGAAAGCCATTATCTCTAGACTGATTTCTTGGTTTGGATGTCTCTGCATTGTTCTCATCAGAAAGCATTTGCTTCAGGGGCAGTGGTAGAAAGATAGTCTTCGGAACCTTAGGTGGGAAGTTGATATCCAAGAGTTGAATTGGTACAGAATCCTTACAAGAACTTCGCCTCGGTGACTCGTATATTTCTGGAGTTGAAATTCCTTGCTCATTGTTCGTGCGTAGATCAACCAGAGGGTCCGCATCATGTGAAATCCTTGCATTGGTTGAGTTACCTGATCCCTGCTGATATTTAGGCTTTGAAGTCACTTGTGAAGAAACCAATGCATCATCATTCTCGCCATCTGCAGGATTGAACACATGGTGGCGAGTGAAAGAGGTGCTTGAGTGATCGCTCCTGCCGGACATCAGTCGAACAAGAGGTAACTTTGGCTTGCTAACCTCATCCAAGCTGCCCTGCCAATGCTGATACAACCAGTCGCAAACCACAGATATGGGGACCCCAAATTGCATCGGGTGATCCTTCGACAAATGTGATGAGGATGAGGATGTTGAAGATGACCTTGTGGTGGGGGAGGAGGCCAGCTTCATCGGATCACAGATCATAAAAGCTAAGTTCCCTTGGGCATCGAAACCAGCAGAGCCAGGGCACCATGTCACCCCATCCGTTGAGAGCTTTATGAGGTTGTCTGTGCCAATCACTACTTTCCCCTCGCCAATCACCAGTTCCTTCTTTTCAGTATGCCCCAGCAGGTACACAACACTCCCATGATCTAGGGTTGCTTTGCAGCATGTTTTCAGACAGTGAGGTTGCTGAGCCTGCAAAGTCGAGTTATTCTCTGTAGAATCAAGGCCGACTATTGTAAGGTCAAGAATCGAGCTGGTAATGAAGAATCTGCACAAATAAGCATTTCAGGAATAAAGGATAAAATTAGAAACAGTAATATTATTATTAAGTAGCCGGCAGTGAAATATTTATTCAAACAGGAAGCATACATCTAACAAGCATGAATCACTTTCAAAAAAAAACCGTTTTTTTTCCTAGCTAATCTCATCTGACCTGAACTGACATGACATGACATAAAATGGAAAATTAAGGGGCCATTTATTTAAGCTGAAAAAAGTGGCTTATGACTAAAATTTTACTTTAACTGATTGAAATTGTACTATATCTGATGGTGACTTATTTAGCGTAATTAAATTTAAAAAACTTAAAAATAGAAAAAAAAGGTTAGCCAATACAAACGAATACGAAAAAAGAACCAGCAAAAAAGATAAAAAAAGGCAGAAAAAGGCAAATTTTAGGATTAGTAAAAAATAAGACAGAAGCCAAAAGCTCAAGCTAAAATGAGCGGAGTCTAAGACACACTGAACTTTTCATGAACTAAGTTTGCTGCTTTTTATCATGAACCACTTATTGCTTGTGGGTGTCACAGATTTCCTTGGATGTAATGTCCCTGAAAAACCTTTCCAGGGAAGAAAAGAAACAAAATTTTCCCAACTCGACAATTGGCCAAAATCACAGTAAGTTTGTGTTCCTCCTTGCTTTGATCCACCCAGAACCAAGTAATGATCTGTGCTTGTTGCTACCTTCTCCAAAGACCAATGGCACTTTTCACCACTGCTTGTGGAACAGCACAAAATTATTAAGACTTTCCAACTCTACAAAGCAATCACGCCTTCCTTACACTAAATCAACCAGCTTGTGATCACCATCATTACAACGACGATTGCACATACTCCAACTACCTAACAGGAAATCCCGCAATTGACTAGTAATTCCCTCTCCCTAATCAGCCGCATTATGGCTAATCATCACCAGCAGCAACAGCTCTCCCACCACCACCGACGAATCCGCCCGGTGCCATCGCGTGGGCCCCGCTCGGCAGCGGCTGGCTGGTCTTGCTTGCCGCAGATCTTAGCCTAATCACCCCGTAATAATCGCTGCAAGAACCGAACCAAACGGAACAAATCCACAAGGACGCACGCAAACGCGCACAAAAGTTGGGCTAGCAGGAGGTGGAGGGAGCGCTCACCTGTGGGGCACGAGGCGGGCGGCGAGGCGGCCGTGGCCGAGCAGCGCCTCGGCGTCCTCAGCGGCGGCGGCGGACGGCAGGTTGCCGTGGGTGGTGAGCAGCAGGTTGTGGTGGATCAGGAGGCCGGTGCCGTGGCCACTGACGGTGGCCAGCGCGGCTGCCTTGGCCGAGAAGATCGCCGCCTTGAGACGATCCGACCGGCTCCCGCCGCCGCCGGTGCAGAAGCACCACCCCGCTCCCTCCTTCCACACCCCCATATATGTATACACTAGCTCCTTTCCACCTCCCTCCCTCTCACCCTGATCCGAGCAGCTACTGTCGTGGCTCCACTCCTCCCCTCCGCATTCCTCGGCGGCGGCCGGCCGGAGTTGGTCCCCCCTCCGGTACTAGCTGTTCTGTTCTGGTTTTTCTCTTTCGGATCCCCCTCCCCCTCTCAGCTCGGGGACACACAGTAAAGAGACCCGGGAAGTGAATTGGGGTTCGTATTAAAGCTGGCCACACAGTAAAGAGGGGAAATTTAACTTTTTGTCACTCATATGAACGCCACCTATCCAAATGCCACTTATATCGTTGCACTCAACAATTTGCCACTCTTAAGATGGGTTGACTCATTTTTTTGCCACTTTTGAGCCCACCAGCGCCAACTCCACTGCCATGTCAGCGCCCGCGCCATGTCAGCACCCGCGTCGCCGCCCGCGCGCGCGCCCGCGCCGCCGCCGGCCTCCCCGCGCCCGCGTGCGCGCCCGCGCCGCCGCCGGCCTCCCCGCGCCCGCGCCTGCGCCGCGCCGCCCGCGCCTCCCCGCGCCGCCGCGCGGCCTCCCCGCGCCTGCGTCGCCCCGGCTTCCCCGCGCCGCCGCCGGCCTCCCCGCGCCCGCGCCTGCGCCGCGCCGCCCGCGCCTGCGCCGCCCGGCCTCCCCGCGCCTGCGTCGCCCCGGCTTCCCCGCGCCGCCGCCGGCCTCCCCGCGCCCGCGCCTGCGCCGCGCCGCCCGCGCCTCCCCGCGCCCGCGCCCGCGCCTGCGCCGCCCGGCCTCCCCGCGCCCGCGCCTGCGCCGCGCCGGCCGGCCTCCCCGCGCCCGCGCCGCGCCGCCGCCCGGCCTCCCCGCGCCGCCGCGCGGCCTCCCGGGTGGCGCGGGCGCGGGCGAGCGGGGAGGCCGGGCGGCGGCGCGGGCGCGGGCGGTGGCGCGGGGAGGTCGGGCGACGCAGGCGCGGGCGCGGGGAGGCGCGGGGCGACGCAGGCGCGGGCGCGGGGAGGCCGGCGGCGGCGCGGGCGCGCGCGCGGGCGGCGACGCGGGTGCTGACATGGCGCGGGCGCTGACATGGCAGTGGAGTTGGCGCTGGTGGGCTCAAAAGTGGCAAAAAAATGAGTCAACCCATCTTAAGAGTGGCAAATTGTTGAGTGCAACGATATGAGTGGCATTTGGATAGGTGACGTTCATATGAGTGGCAAAAAGTTAAATTTCCCCAGTAAAGAGACCCGGGAAGTGAATCCTCGTACGGAAGACCGGTGGGGTCTCCTATTGAGGGGCCCACGTGTAAGTGGATGTGTACGGTTAGGCAGTTCTGGTGCACGGTGAAGGTGGTAAAGGCAGCAGCAGACCACCTTAATTTTTGAGAGTACAAGTGAAATTAAGAGAGGTACAAGTGAGATGCGCAAGCACATCACACGTATAAACCCGTATGTATTATCTAAAATATGCTTAAATATTTTTGTAAAACTACCAAGATCTTATGGTGCGCGAACGCATATTTTTCTATAGAATTCATATATAACCTATTCTAATTATTTAGATGAGAAACACCGAATTCGACCCTAGAGATCAAACCTGGATGAGCGGACCTGCCGTGTGCTCATGGGGCGGCAGATGCCACGCGTCGTCTCCCTCGCGCTGCCGCCCATCCACCGGATGATAAAAACGCTATTTTCGTAAATATACTACGTATATCACTAGTTTTATAAAATATCGTTGCAAATAACCCCAAATCTAGCTTTGATTCCGCAGCCCAGCCACCCGATCTACGCTTGGTTGTCAGCAGACCTTCTTAATCAATAGCGCAGCGTGCTATGGTTTTTGGGTGGCAAGTAGGAGGCTTCTTTTGCTACGCGTACTGACAGGTTTTAACGGCCTGTGAAGGTGACAGGTGGGACCCGAGCGGCAATATGCCATGTGCGGTGGGGCCGTTGACGAGCCTGACCCAGTGGCTAATCTACCCAGGATTGAATAATCCATCGGCTTTCGCCGCATATGCGCCTCTCAAAGTCTCAAACGTTAGTAAACATGCTCCTACCGATCACGTGGGCTGCTGTGATAACCCTAATTTAACCTAGGTTTAGCCACGCTACTGGTTACTTGGTTAGGTCTCGCTGGCTAGGGAGCGGTGTTGGTCGAGCCACGGTGCAGGCGAAAACCCTATAATCTATTTGTTGTTCTGTGCATTGCATTGCACCGTTCGTTCATTAGTCGATTGCTCATGCGCTTGTGAGCTCGTTCTAACTAGATACATTAAGTTAGATACATTGGTAAAAGAATGGAAACCATTAGAGACTTTTTCGTGTAGGCATCAATTGCATTACACTGTATTGCATTTCATTAGCCTTTCTTAGAGGAATCCAGTTTTGAAAATATTTTTCAAAGAAAAAGAAATGCATACGCACTCTTAGAAGTTTGCTGAAGGAGGCAAAATTAATTTTTGAAAAAGACTCATGTATATAATTTTCATAAAAACTGCTATCTCAATCTCCACTAAGTACTAAAACTGCACCAACCATGCTGGAGCACAATTGCAGTAGAAAGAGCACAGTAGAGAAGAGCAAAAATATTATTGGAAAGGTTAGAAAATAATTTTGGCAAACTATTTTTTTTGGAAATATGCTCCTACTACGCCACAATTGTAAAAAGATCATGGGACCAATATTTTTCAAAAGGAACATTTATAGAGAAACTTACATTTAGGGTGAAACTTAATGGTGAAGGATGGCCGTGGTAAAAATACAAATAGTTATTAGAAGTAAAAATGGTCATTCATGAACATCACTTCAACACTAAGGCATACCAACCATTTTCACCTAAAATTACAATTCATGCCATCAATTGTGAAATGTCCAAAATGCCCAAAATAACAACTCACACCATGAGGTGTCAATCTTCCACAAAATATGAAGTTTTACGGTGTAAAAACAATTTATTTCAGCAACCAACTTAGTAGAAATTACCATCCATTCCATTAATTGTGAATTTACCAAATTGCCAATTTTGCAATGTGTCACACGAGGGGGCAAGACCATGGTTAAGTAAGCGTTTTTACCTCACAACGGGATGGCAAGATCTCCATCATCTTATTAGGCTTAAAGCATGAAGTCTCCCTCTCTTGTGTATGGTGCATGCCCTGGCCAAGCTGTGTGGTCATGATGATCCGCCATGTGCCAGGTTAGTCCCGTATGTATCTCTAAGTTGATGATAACCCCACAAGGCAAGGTAGATGACACTACCCGCAAGTCTGTCCCGTCGCCTAGGACATGTGACGTCACCAACCGTCACTCCAATCCAATGAGGATGGCTTCACCGATGGCTTTGATACTCAGTCTTTTATGGCCTCCTCCTGTGCTCGATCACTTATGACCACCTTCTGTGATCAGTCGCTTATGATCGTTTGACGTACTCAGACATCACTGACCGCTGTAGATTCTTGGTCACATATGGCTGCTTTCAATACTTGGGCACCGTTAACTACCCACAGTACTCGAACGTCATTAGCACTCGGACGTCATGGACCACCCGCTGGGCCTGGATGTTTATGGCCGCTTTCAACACCTGGGGCCATCAACCGCCTACAGCACGCAGACGTCATCAGTACTTGAACGTCATCGACCATTTGCTGCACTCAGGCACCATCAACCGCCCACAGTACCTGGTCGCCATCGACTGCCCCGTTGTACTCAAGCATCGTCGACTGCCTTTGACACCATCAACTGCCCACCGTACTTGGTCGCTTACGACCGACTGTGGTGCCTGGTTACTTACGACCATTGATTGTACTTAAACATTGTCGACTACTTGCCATGCCAGGGAGCTTACAACTGCCTGCTATACTCAGATGTCACGGTGATACTTAGACGTCGTCGACCACCTTCTGTGTTTGGTCACTTACGACCACCAGTGATGCTCGATCACTTACGACCGGATGCTGTACTGAGATTCTTATGATCACTTTCAACATTCGAGCACCACCGACCACTCTTAGTGCTCGAATGTCTCCGACCACCCAGTGGGCTCGATCATCTACAATCGTTCGCTATGCCTTGACATCATCGACCGTTGGTGATACTCGAGCACCATCGACCGTTCGCAGTACTCTGCCGTTTCTGACAACCAGCTGTGCTCGGTCACTTGTGACCGCCTACCATACTCGGGTCATCGTCGATCGTCTTTGATACTCAGTCATCTACGACCGCCCACTGAGCCGATTGTCTATGACCGCTCACAGTACTCTGACACCTCTGACTACCAGTGATGTACGGTTGCTTACGATCGTCAGTGATACTTGGTCATTTATGACCGCCCATAATACTTGAGCACCTTCGATCACTCACAGTATTTTGACATCATCAACCACCCTCAGTGCTCAGACGTCACCAATCACCCACTAAACCAGGACGCTTCCAATTGCCTCCAATACTCGGTCACTTACAACTGTCTGCTGTGCTTGGTCACTTCTGACCACCGGCTATACCTGGATGATTATCAACCGCTCGCCGTGCTCGGGAGCTCTCGAATGTTGCTGACCGTCCTTAGTGCTCGAACGTTGCTGACCGTCCTCAATACCTAGTCGCTTATGATCGTTTGATGTATTTGATCACCTTTGATTGCCTTCGAAACATTGCGCTTTTGACCACCTTCGATACTCAGGCTTCTCTGACTGCCTTCGAAACTTTGACCCCATGCTGTAGAATCTAGATACGTAGATGGTAGATCTGTTTGCTTGTGTGCCCCTACAGTTTGTAGTTTTGTACTTCCGAGCTAAGTGGATGATAGACCCGTGGATGACTGAATGGGTGTAGATTTGACATATGTTTCTTCTTTGTTTCACTTTCGATGCTTAGATCTTGTTTAGATGTGGTGGATTACTGTATTTGGCTCAGTTATCTATAAATTGGTGGTTATGCTTTATGAATTGAAATCCTTGTTCTCCACATATTTAAATCTGTGTAGTCTATATCTATATGCCAAGTATTTCAGAGGTGTTAGCTACTGAGCTTCATGTCATACCTTCATCTAAGCATTTTGCTATGAATCTGTGAAATAAGATCCTTAGCAGCAGACAAATTATTGCTTATAAATTATTAAAATACATATTCTCCACCTCTTACCTGTGATTCTGTGAACAAATACCAAGTATTTCACAAGTGCGAACAAATAGTTTCAAGTCGATTTTCACTATCCTAATGTGAATAGTAAATATAGATAGTTTCAGAAGGGACGATAGGAGCTAAGTGGAATTGAATATTAGTGAAACTAATTGTAATCTTTCAATCGGTTCCAAGGCACAAACAATCGTCGAGTTAATTTGTGATTTTTTAATTTCTTTATATTATTTGAGATGTTGTCTCTAGTATGAACATTTCTACTTTAATTTTCGTTATTGTAGACTTTTATATTTTTTTGGATAATATTTTTGTAACTTCGAATATCCATTTTGAAATTTTTGGGTCTGCCCCTGGCTTCTGTTATGCTACTATGATGTGTGTAACTTTATCAAGAAAGGACCGTAGACTTACATTCTACCTAAGGAAGTGGAATGTGCGGGATGTCTCACCCGCTACTTTGGACTGTTATTGCAGCCGAAGTACATCGTTTGCTATGGTTCATGTCTTTGATTCAGAGATTACGTATGGTTTGGATGTAATTGTCATGTTCGTTGAGCTCAAGTGCTCAATGTGATCTCTCTATGCTTGATCGGCAAAACCTGTGCGTGTGTTCAGTGTTCAGCTCTCACTGTTCAAAATCAAGCGACTCATCGTCTAAACACAAGCTCGATGTTCAATGTCCATGGTGCTCCCGATACAATATTAGTCTGACCCTGTTTGGAAGGCTGGAATGTTCACATATTTCGGAAGAAATTCGACGTGCCAACGAAATTCTTGTGTTCCAGCCCTTTTATTAAGGGGCGTTTGTGCCATGGCCTATGCAATATCAGATAACCGTGAATGTGTATGTGTCTAGTATTAGGGCCGTTGCACATTTGCACGGGGGATGCGTCCGCAAATCTGTCAGTTCAAGTAGCCAGCACTTGCAACTGAAGCAAGCACGTGGATGTCTATTTCTTAGGTGACTAATGCTTTCTTAAATATAATTAAGCCGCATTTATGAACCAATAGGTCCGCGCACAGTTTAGAGCTAATCCAAAGACTAAGGAAACCGAACTTAGAGTCAAAACAAAAGATCAACCTCAACTTACAAATATATAGCAAACTTGCTGAAGTGTTCACATGGAATTAATCGTAGAGAAGGGGTGCCGTGGCCGCCGGCCAGACCCTCCCGGGAGAAAATTCTACCGAGGACAAGGAGTGAAGGAGGGTCCAAAAAATCAGCATTTGAGGTTCTTTTCTGATTGCGCCACTTAGCATAAGTACTTATCTTCAGATAGAAAATCACAAATAATTTTATTTGTGATTGTCTCAATATTTTGTGTTAGTGTTAAATGACACAATTAAAAAAAAGGTCTTTTAAGTGCTAGATTGTTGGATCCTCTCCGGTAGAATTTTCTTCCCCCCAAATGCTTCAATGATCCAATCGTTTCCGACGAACAACACACACGTACGAGGGGACCAGACTCCAGAGCTGCGCTGCACGTGAGATCGATGGAAACTACAGCAGTGCAGGCACCCGTCCAGCTTTTGGTCTGGTTGCCATATTCTTTTCTGGAAAGAAGAAAGACGACGATGCACGCGCGCTGATCTGATCTGGCCTAGATCGATCGACTCCGTGATCCCAAGCATCCAAAGTGGCTGCAGGCCTGCAGCTAGCTAGCGCTGCTTGTGCAAACCGCCCAAATGAAGCAGCTCGATCGACAGTACAATAATTGCAGATCAGATCATGCCCCTATCTTGCAGCTCTACTTCCATGTATGCATGCAACGTGACACTATTGTACTTTGTATCAAGGGAAGATTAATTGCAACGTACTGGCGGTACATGTACCTAGGGTGACAACTTGATCCTACTCCAAGGAGCTTCTGGTTTTTAACCTCGTAATTTCATTGTTCTTTTATTTTTTGGGTTTTTTCTGCCTTTTTTCATTTATTCTTTTATATTATTCGTAATGGTATAATTTTTTAAATTTAATTATACAGAAAAAGCTAACAACAGCTACAGTGTATTTTTAGCCAGTGCAAAAAAACTAGAAGTTTAGACTTACGAGCCCTTTGCAACATGTTGCGCTAAATCAAAAGTACAAGAAAGAAATGAATACACACGTATGTGCTAGATCTTGTTGCTAATAATGCAAGCTGCAACTGCAAGATCTTGATCCTGTTCTTTTTAGATTCGGTTTATGGCTTATGATTACGGTTTATGACTTTTAGACTATTCATGAGAGAGAGAGTACGGAGTAATAGAAGCTTGCGTGCGGTTTTGACCGATATAACATATAAATAAAGTCGCTACAGTATGTACTACAATCAACTTGTATACTCCATCTTAAAAAGATACAATGTTTAAAAATTAGTTACTGTAGAAAAACTAAAAGACAGTTTTTAGAAACTGAAAAGAAGATGCCCATAATTTGGGCAGGCTAAGCAAATCTCTTCAAGCCCTTCAGGAGATATATAGGAGTGGGATTAACTATAAAGTAAATAGGTGTTTTTTAGTCTTATAGAGCACCCACTTTTTTCTTTTCTTTTATAAAATAATAGTACAAATATTTGGTCTTTTATTTCTGGCATTTACCACTAAATTATGTCATGTAACTCAATAAATTCAAAATTACAACTAAAAAATAAAAGTTATCATCTAGATTTTTAATAAATTATCAACGAAAGCCACATAAATTACCATCTGCTAGAGCCTAAGTTACCACCAATAACTTAACAAATCACCAATATAAGTTTAAAATTACCATCAGTTTATGAATCTGAGAAAAGTTTAAGAGTTATCATCATTCGAACCGTAAGTTACCGTTATAGTTTTAAGAAATTATCACCCTAATATTTAAATCACCACCTTTTCTATAAACTTTGAAATACTTTAAAACTTACCATCAGTTGCATTCTAAGTTATCATTAGGGCTGGCAAAAAAGCTCGGGCTCGTGAACCAGCTCGGGCTCGTGGAGGCTTGACTCGGCTCGTGGATGAAACGAGCCGAGCCGAGCCAGCAAAAAAGCTCAGGGTCTAAACGAGCCGAACCCGAGCCAGCTCGCGAGCGGCTCGGTTGGCTCGGCCCAATAGGTCCAACCGCCCAACTAAAAACCCTCCCGAGTCCCGACTCCCCCAACTCCCCCGTTCCTCCCCGGCCCTTGTGCGGTGCCTACACCGCAAACGCCTCACGAGTCACGCCTCCACTTCTCCAGTTCTCCTCCCCGTCTCTTCCTCTCGGCTCCCTCTTTCTCTGCGCTCCCTTGCGCCGCCTCTCCGCGGTTCGACTCCCCGGCCCCGACTTCCCACGTCGTGCCGCCGCTTCACCCGGGTGCGGCTCTCCCGCAAGCGCCTTCTCCTCGCTCGACCTATCCCAACGGCGCCGCGCCGCTGCGCTGGCCCCTACCTCCGTGCCGCTCGGTTCCACCTCCCCTCGCACCATCTACCCCGTCGACGTCGCACCGCCCAACCCGTTGGTGCCACGCCGCCGCGCCTCCCGATTCGGCTTCCCTTCCCCGGATCCCTCTCTTCTACGCCTCCTCTCCTCGCCGTCCGCCGCCGCAGGGTAAGCTGCGGCTAGATCCGGTCGATCTGGTGTCTTTTCTCCACGTCTCACCCCTGATCTACCGGTTTTGGCTTGTTATTTTTGGTTGCCCGAGGTTTTAGGTTGGGAGGCGAGCTGCCCCGGCTAGCCAAGGCCGGCTAGCCGCCGCCCGTACGCCGGGGAAGTACCCGGTGGCAGCTAGTGGTGTGGCTCGGCCGGCGGTAGCACGCAGCCGCCACCCTCTTCGGTAAGCCTCTCCTCTCCTCATCTACCTCCGGTGGTATACTTTTGGGTTGGTCCATTGTGCTCTACTAAGGATTGATTGCTTATTGTCTCTAGTTCACTATTGGCTAAGCTTGGATGAATGTGGTATGTTGCTGTAAATCCGTGTGCTTCCCTCGGCCGCTCGGCGTGCGACGGCTGGGCGGACTGGCGGAGCCAGATCGGCGCGACGGCTAGCCATGGTCGGGGGCACCGTGGGCTGAGGACTCCCGCTTGACCCCTCCCCCAGATCTCATCTTGTTACGGGCGCGGCGGCGGCAAGGGGGCAGTGCCCAGTGTTCAGTGATCCGGCGAGGGCACTGTTGGCTCGCGAGCCCTCGCGAGCTGGCTCGAGCCGCACCACGAGCCGAACCGAGCCCACAAAAAAGCTTGATATCCTAACCAAGCCGAGCCGAACCGAGCCTCCATTCCACCAAGCTTTCACGAGCCAAGCCGAGCCAGGCTTGGCTCGGCTCGTTGCCACCCCTAGTTATCATATGCATTTCTAATAACTACCATCCTGATTTATGAATTTACCGTCATTTTGTGGTATCATCACTTTTTAACTTCTAATCTTACCATCCGTCTGCTACTAAGTTATTATGTATAGTTTTAATAAGTTATCACCATAAGTTCAGAAATTATTATTATTGTTAATTTGAATGAAATTTTAGAATTACCATCAGTTACGCCCTAAATTACCATGTACATTTTTAACAAATTATCAGCCTAAAAATTGTTTCTCCACTGTTGAGTCGTGATATTGTTTTTTAAGAAGCGAAAAATGTAATTCACCCTAAGTTATCATATGTAGTTTTGCCTTTTTAGTTACTGTGTCATTAGAGTAGTTATGGACTCATGGTCACAGATTTGTGAATATACGTTCTCCTAGCAAAACAACTTGTGATACTGATTACTGGGACTTGGTGCCGGTCAGGAATCAACCAGCCGCTGTAGACCATCACTTTCTGCATTTTTTTTAAAACTTGTGCCTTTCTGTTCAACAGACTGGCCAATGGCTCCTAAGTGAATAACCCCACAAATCAGCTAAACACACTTAACCAGGGGTGGATCTACACCCCGAACAGGGTAGACTTCAGCCCAGGTGTGGAAAAATATCTAGTGTACAGCTCGGGTAAATTCAGTCCAGCCTGGGTAATATTTTCATCTAGATTATTCCACCACTGAGCCCGAGGCGTAACTAATTCTTGACTCCACCACTACACTTAGGGTGTGTTTGGTTGCTTGAATCTCCTTCGTCCTGGCTGGGTGGATCCGTATAATCTGAGAAAGAGCTTGTTTGGTTGCCTGTATGAGTGGTGCAGCCTGCATGAGCGGATGCAAAAATACGCCCTCATCCTGGATGGGTGGATACGCTCAAAATGAGCTTCACTGGCCATCCTGGATGGGTTAATGCAGTGTATCTTATGCGGTCCCACGTGTCAGCCTCTCAGGTTTGGTAGACTGCATCCGCTCATACAGGCAACCAAACAGCATCTCCAGTTTTTTTGCATCCGCTCATGCAACCTCACCAAACATCTTCTTTTTCTGAAATACGATTCCACTCAGCCTGCATCCACTCAGTCAGGATATACGATACAACCTCCATCCACGAACCAAACACACCTTTAACACTACACGTGCATGAAGGCGAAGGTAAATCCGCACAAGACACCTCTTCTTCAAGTTCCCAGAATTGCATACGCGTTGCTTTTGAGCTTCTACAGATTGGGCCAGTTTGAATTAGTCCCGCTTGTCATTGGAGTTGTCTCAGCAACGAGACACCGCTTCGAACCAAGCAATAGTGTTTCTCTCATCTCATCCGTTCGCCCCACACTCAGACGCATCGGACGGCCGACAAACCGGCGCGTGTGAGGACTCGTTGGGCGATAGATTTCCCGCATAGGAGTATATACGATATAGCATGTGGATCGTATAATAGTACTAATATCTAGATGAGTGTGGTACGTGTGGGGAGCAAAGCGTCATTAAGATGTAGTACACTACTGCATGCTGGGCTATCTAGCTAGCTAGCTTGTGGTACGCCTGAATTAATTCCATCCATTTCATTCCAATCATGCGTACGCTCATATACCTACGATCAGAGGTGTGGGGTCAATTGATCCATAGGTTTTTATCAAAATACATCTACTTCTATTGATAATTTCATAAAAATTCATATAATTTATTGATTCTAATGGGATTGACCTTATAGGGTTTTAATCCTAACTACACCACTGCCTACAATACGATACGATAAGTATGGGACATTTGCGTATCATTTTTTTTGGGGAAAGAGAGAGAGCTTTATTAAGTAGGAGAAACAAGATTACAATCGTTTGAGACTAGCTTCCTGACACACTCAACAGCTTGGTCTCGCCAAACAACGCAATGAAAATTTCTCCTATCTAATTGAGCAAGTTCATGAGCTACCTTATTACATTCTCTGAATCTTTCGCACCCATATATCGGGGAGCAAATTCATCACAGCCTTTATTTCTCTCAGGAGGATATCACACCTCGATCTGTTCTCGGCTGTCGTCTTCAACGCCGACACGACCGTACTGCAAGCGGACACCAAAATGACTGGCAAGCGAATCCATTCGGCTTCCAACTGAATCCCTTCCTTACACGCCAAAATTTCAGCTTCTTCAGCATCACCGCAAGCCGGGAAGAACCTCCAAGCGGAAAGCAAGATCTGACCTTGTTCATCTCGGACGACGACACCAGCGCTCGCCATGCCAGAAGAATCTGAAAACACACCATCAACATTAATCTTAGCCCATCCTGCCGGCGGTAACTCCCAATTCGCTGGCCTCATGGACCTGGACTGCAGCTCATCAGGCACTCGACCACCGCCACCCATAGCCTGTTTGGCTTTACTGTTCCCTGTTTCTTGCTCTTATCGGATCTGTAACAGTGATGCCATATAGGTTTTCAGAAAAACAACAGAGCCCACAATAGAGGAGTTACCCTTTGCATAAATGGCATCATTACGTACATGCCAAGCTCTCCAGATAAGCATCAGGATATGAGGCCGCATGTCATCTGGAACTCTATCGAGCAGCAACAGCAGACAATTAGGCCCAGTGTAGACAAAATCCTGCTCTGTCAGCACATCCATTCTTCTCTGATGGCCTCCCTCAGTGCTCGGGCTTTTGTGCAATTCACCACCGCATGGTGAGCATCCTCCTCCTCTATGCCACACAGAGCACACAGACCAAACGTCACCAAGTTTGGCCTCCGCCTGTTCTTCTACATTGCCAGGCCATCATGTGTGACTCTCCACGCAAAAAATAGCACTCTTTGAGGGACACATGTAGACCATACGTTGTTCCACATTTTCCTATCCCCATCTTGAGAGACCATATCAAGGTCTCAAATATAGTTGTGATAAACAATTAGTACTTTAGCTAAGTTGAATTTGAATTCTGCAAAAGTTTCAGAAATTCATATTTCAGAGTAGCTATCAGTCAAAAATTGAAAGCGGATGAGGATTGAACCAAGGGATAGGGTTGGCTAGGTCCAGTGACAGTCATTAGGGTTTTCATTATAAAATTGTTTTGCATATTATTGATATATATTTTACGATCCACAAAGTACTCCAAAAGATTGAAAAAGAACCCACCCTAACTAAAGAACGAATGGGCGGAACCCATGCTATGGTGGCAACCTTTGAGTCAATTGGTTTTGTTTTCATGGCAAACTTAATGCTAGTCATACTTATTATTAATGCTATGTCACTTGTTAATTTGGCTAAGTACATATTGCAACATATGAGGAGTCATGTGTGAGATGATATAATCAAGCGTCTCCAAGGCATGGAAACGAGCAAAGTAGTAGCTAATTTTCACTACATATTTATAATCTTATGTTCATGTAAGAACTTATTTAAACTATTTATATTGTATTTTTCATAAATTTTGAACTTATATGTTGGATTTATGATGCTACAAAACCATTGTATAAGACTATAAAATTGTACGTGTGAAATGTTATCTCTATTGTAAATTTTTTTAGCTCCGCTACTGGGCCAGTGTCCCAGGCTCACCCGGTCTGTTCCTTTGCCTCCGCGAAGCCACCACGTCGAGGGCATGGCGCTCAGATGCATGGTGCTGACCTGTGGCTGTATGTTGACGTTGCAAGACAGGTTGTTAAATTTGCTGCTTGCTGCCATTAATTTGCTTGCTACTGGCGTAGACCGGGTGATGAGCAGCTAGCTGCGTTGCTCACAGCTCTAGCCAGCTGGTTGTTTGCTTATGGCTTATGTATTCTGTAAGACTCAAAACTTATGCTTGGCTCAAACTGATCAACTCGATCGAGGTAGTTGTGCATCCATCTCTAGTTCTGTTCAACTGATGAAGTATATTGCAATGCTAACCCTAGGTTCCGTACTAATGGCATTCAGTATTGTCATGGAAATCTCCCTGAACCAAGATTTTACATAGAATTTAAGCTTCATACCATCTAGGATATATATGTTCCGATAGAAGTAGGTTCATCTTATTGCATGCATTGGTTACAGGCATGAATTAAACAAGACAGTGGTGACGTGACCTTGGTTTTGAGGGTGACGTGTTCACGTGGTGGAATAAGAATCATGAGGCAGGTGGTTGCATTCGGGAGAGGTTACGTGCTATTGCAAACCAAGCGTTGATCAATCGGTTCCCGGTTTTTAAGGTTGTAAATGGTGACCCAGAGCACTCTGATCACAGACCGATTATCATTATCACAGAAGGGAGGCAGTGGCGGATCCAGGCTAATTTTTTGGAGGGGCTGAAGTACCTTCAGCTCAACCTCAGCCCCTGCTGTATTATACATCAATGCTAAAAATTTATGGGGGGCTGCAAGGGTCCGGTAGCGGTAGGGGGGCTCGAGCCCCCCGCCCCACCGCTGGATCCGCCCCTGAAGGGAGGGTAAGAAGGTTGAGGAGGAATGCGGGGTTCCAAAACCCAAAATTTGAGGCCAGGTGGTTCGAAGAGGAGGCTTGCGGAGAGATAGTGCAAAATGCATGGAACCTTGGTATGTTATTGTTGTCTGGTGGGAGCAGTGTTCCGGAGTCCATCCGTCGAGTTGCTGCAGATTTGCATGATTAGAGCCGAAATATTTTGGGCGACCTAGAGAAGCGTATAAAGGAGTTGAAAAAACAGCTAGAACAATGTTGGAGGGATGCAATAGGGGATGAAAGCATAGCACGGGAGCAGGTGCTAAGATATAGACTTGAGAAGCTTGAGCAACAGCTGGACACGTATTGGCGACAGCGATCACATGCTAACTGGCTTGAGCGTGGAGATCGGAATACCAAGTACTTCCATGCTTTTGCTTCAGAAAGAAGGAAACATAATCAGATCAGAAAATTAAAGAGGGATGATGGTGTTGTGGTGGAGGGGGAGGAGCAGATGCGGGAGCTCATAACTGACCAATTTTCATCCCTTTTTTCTATGTCTGCAGGTGGCCCAATGAATAATGTTCTGTGCCATGTGCATCAGAAAGTGTTTGCCGGCCATGAATGAGCTTCCTGTGGCCGAGTTCACTGACGATGAAGTGAAAACTGCACTTGATGG
Organism: Dendrocalamus latiflorus; assembly: GCA_017311315.1. Taxonomy (NCBI): domain Eukaryota; kingdom Viridiplantae; phylum Streptophyta; class Magnoliopsida; order Poales; family Poaceae; genus Dendrocalamus; species Dendrocalamus latiflorus. The sequence goes on along the minus strand of CM029665.1, from coordinate 4,763,424 downwards.
TATGGGAGATCTTAAGGCCCCAGGCCCTGATGGAATGCCTGCTGTCTTCTACAAAAAATTCTGGGGTACATTAAGCGACAGGGTGAAGGCAGAGGTCCTGGATGTCCTACGCGGTGGCGAGCTTCCAATGGGTTGGAATGATACGACTGTGGTGCTAGCTCCGAAGGTGCAGAATCCAGAGAGAGTGAAAGATTTAAGGCCTATTTGTTTATGCAATTGGTCTCCAAAGTCCTTGCTAATCGACTGAAGATGTTTCTTGATGAAATTATTGCCCCAAACCAAAGTGCTTTTGTCCCCGGCCGATTAATTTCTAATAATATCCTTTTGGCTTATGAAGCGACTCACTGTTTGCATTGGAAGAAGACAGGTGGTGTCGGTTATGCTGCTCTGAAATTGGATATGAGTAAGGCCTATGATCATGTTGAATGGCCCTTCCTTGAGGAGATGATGCGGAAATTGGGCTTCTGTGAGGCTTGGACACAACTAATAATGAAATGTGTAACTACAGTCTCTTACAGATGTAAGGTGAATGGGGAATTGACTGATCCAATGTTTCCAGGGCGTGGGCTCCGTCAAGGAGACCCCCTATCACCGTACCTTTTTTGATATGTGCTGAGGGCTTCTTTGTAATGCTTCTTGCTGCTGAATCTGAAGGAAAAGTTGAAGGTCTGAAGATTAGTCAGAATGGTCCGAGTGTAAGAGCATCTCCAAGAGATACTCTATATGGCTCTTAATATTTAAATTTTAGAGTTGAAGGGTAAAAAGTAGCTCCAACAGATTCCCAAATAGACTCCCAAAAATAGAACACACCCAAAAAATGGGCTCTCGCTCTCTACTTATAGAGGATGATCTAGGCTCCCAATACTGTTTTTCTGGTTTAGGGTATCTGTTGGAGGGAATGATTATTTTGGGATCTTATATCGTGATTAGGATCTGTAAAAAGAGATTTAGGGTGTGAATTTATTGGGCATCTCTTGGAGATGCTCTAAGCCACCTTTTTATTTGCAGATGATTCTTTATTGCTGATTAAGGCGGATGAAAGGAATGCCACAGAGGTTGAGCGCATTTTGCGATCTTATGAAGTTTGCTCAGGCCAAGTAATAAGTATGTGAAGGCGAGGGAGTTTTTTGCTATTATGGTACTCTCTAAGTTGGGCTTCGCTGAAACGGTACTTATACCGTGGGCTTCTCCCAAATAGTACTCTTGTTGTTAACACCTCTCCAAAATAGTATTCTCAGGGATTTTAACTCAAATAATTTGATTTTCGAATTTGTACTCCCCCAATTGACTGAACTGCCCCTGCTCATTTTGTTTAACCCTAATCACTTTTTTTTCTTCTTTTCACATCGTTTGGGTTTCATTGGCGACGGCGGCACGCCGACTGGCCGATCGAAATACTCGGCGCGGCGCCGTCAACGCCAGGCGAGAGCGCGGCAAGGATCGCACAGGAGTGCACGCACCCCAGGCCACGGACGATCGCACGCCAGTCAGGGACGGTCGCACGTCAGCAGGGGCAACCGGACCACGTACGCGGCAGGTGTGATCGGACCACACGCCACAGGTCCGATCGGCCAGTCGACGTGCCGCCGTCGCCAATGAAACTCAAACGATGTGAAAAGAAGAAAATAAAAGTGATTAGGGTTAAACAAAATGAGCAGGGGCAGTTCAGTCAATTGGGGGAGTACAAATTCGAAAATCAAATTATTTGAGTTAAAATTCCTGAGAATACTATTTTGGAGAGGTGTTAACAACAAGTGTACTATTTGGGAGAAGCCCACGGTATAAGTACCGTTTCAGCGAAGCCCAACTTAGAGGGTACCATAATAGCAAAAAACTCGAAGGCGAGGTGGCGTACACTCGGCCTTGAGTTGGATAAGAATCCAACTTCAACGGTGTCCTTTGGCAAAATTGATGATTAGCTGCTTGTTAGCAATGTCTGAAGAGCAGTGCCTGAAGAGTGTTGTTTTCCTTTGGTGCTAGTGGGGTGACCGGAATAAATCAAATGCAGGTGAATCCTATGCGAGTGTGGAAAAATTTCAATTCAAAGTGGCATGATTGATAGCTGATTTCACAAAAATTTATCGAAAAGAGAAAATAAGAAGTGAAGGGACTCAGATATCCTGGCAGGCCCCATGCGACTTTGTTAAGATCAATACTGACGATGCATTTCCGAGGAGTGATTCTAAAGGAGGATGGGGTTTCATTGCTCGGGATTCCAGGGGATCATCCCGGCGGCTAGCGGTGGTGCTCTTGCCTATGTTTCTGATGCTTTACATGCTGAAACACTGGGTCTGCTATATGCTGTCAAGTGTGTGAATGAACTGGGAATGGGTAATGCTATTTTTGAAATAGATTCTCTAGTGTTAAAGCAAGCAGTTTCTTCAGATATTTATGATTTTGCAGCATACGGTCCAATTTTCAAAGAGATCAAAAGTATGTTAAGAGTATGTCTCAGATTGATATTATATGGTCAGGTTATATACCTGATTTTGTCTTAGCTGTGGTTGGTGTCTTAGGGTATCTCCAATGGTCTGCGTCAGCTAGCTATATATATATACACATCAGCATATATCCTATGTGGAGGAAAGAGAGTATGCAAAAAAAAATCGAGCCAACTCTTCCTTAAGCACTAGTCTATAACACCAAACGAGACAACCTCTATAAATTCTGTGTGTGTATGTAAGCATCAAATAGCTATCCTTATAGATAATTCTTTAGAATGCTAGTTTTAGTGTGTACTATATAAATAATATGGAAATCTTATAATTAGTTGCTAACTAGAACCATTGGAGATGCCCTTATGGAATCTAGTACTCCAACTAAAAAAACATGGTCGTGTCAAACAAAAACCACGGCACCGATCACATTCGCATTCGCGCATACCGCCGCCTCCCTCGCCGTCTCTCCCCCATCAAAAACCACGGCACCGATCACATTCGCATTCGCGCACACCGCCGCCTCCCTCGCCGTCTCTCCCCCACCTCGCCGCTCCTCCTCAGGCCTCGCCCACCTCCCATGAAACCCTAACCTCCCCAAACCCTGACCCCGCCTCCGCCGCCATGTCGCCCCCTCTCCAGGCGCCCGACTACAAGTACATCACCGAGGAGTGCCTCCGCGAATGGAAGAGCCAGTCCGCCGCCGCCGCCTTCTTTCGCCTCCCCGATCCGGTCCCCATGGCGCGCTTCCTCTACGAGCTGTGCTGGGCGATGGTGAGCTCCCGCCAGTTTGTACTGCCGTGTGATTAGGTTTTGCTCCGCCCGTTGGTTTGGTCGGGTTTTTGTGCTGATTGCGTGGGTTGGGCTGCGCAGGTGCGGGGGGACCTACCGCCGCAGAAGTGCCGGGTGGCGCTGGATTCGGTGGTGTTCGTGGAGGAGGCACGGCGCGAGGAGTCCGGCTCGGTGCTCGCCGACATCGTCGCCCACCTAGGGCAGGATGTGAGCATACCCAATTCTTTTTTGCTGCCGTGTGTTGCTTAGTGAGCTTCGAATGGCTCAATGGATTGCGTTTGATTACTCAATTTGCTAGAGGGGGATCGTAGGCAGTGACACTGGTTGCAGGACTCAGCTAAATTGATCAGTTTGTATTGCGTGTTACTTGTTGGGCTGGCTGAATTGATAATTTGGTTGAATTGTAAGGTGTTTTCATGATGGATAATCTCTCGGTTGAACTGCCATGACGTGGTTGCCCTCTAAGCCCTGGATAGGGTTTACGTCTATGTTTGGAAAAAAATTCCGCTGAAGTTGTAGTAGAAACAAGTCAAAACAATGGTCTTCCTTGTGAACATGAAAGTTCCAGCATTTGGACCGAATAACAGAAATGAACCTTATAATGGTCGAATGCTATGTTGCCCAGATACCCCGATACGGATACGGATACGCGATACGGCGACACCGCGATTCGCCATTTTCCTAAAAACACCGATACGGCGATACGTATATATATATATATATATATATATATATATATATATATATATATATATATATATATATATATATATATATATATATATATATATATATATATATATATATATATATATATATATATATATATATATATATATATAAAAGATAAAAATAAGAAATTTATGAATTCTTTTATAAGGAATTGAGAAACCGAGAATACCTTAATATTCATGTAGCAACTTGCTTGATACTTCAGTTCTCCCTCCTGGTTATTAGACTAATATAATGAACCATCTGCGAAGAATAATAGAATAGATAAGTACATATACACAAATAATGAAGTAAATAGCATAATCACAAGTCATGAATCATGATTGATAGTTGGTAGTAAATTAAGTATTCGACAGACCACTCGAGCCTCCAAATACACCACCAGATGCCATGATTTAATCTAAGCAGCAGGACAACAAATAGCAAATAAACAAGCTAATGACAACAAACAACATGACCACTGATGGGCGACAAATACATTGATTCATCCAATACATTGTCATCCAATACATTGTCAACAAATAGCAACAAATAGCAAGCAGTGAGCAGAGCAGTAGAGCACATACTGGAGTGGAGGCCACGGGCGGAGGCGACGGCCAAGGCGCCAGGCGTCGGCGGCGGGAGGGGATGGGCGAGGCGGCAGCCGAGGCGACGGGAGGGGACGGGCGAGGCGGCGACCGCAGGGGACGGACGGAGGCGCCAGGCAGAGGCGACGGGAGGGGACGGGCGAGGCGGCGACCGGAGGGGACGGACGGAGGCGCTGGGTCGAGGCGACGGGAGGGGATGGGCAAGGCGGCAGGCGAGCGAAGGCGGCAGGCGAGCGGAGGCGACGGGTGAGGCGGCGACCGGAGGGGACGGACGACGCGATGGGCGAGGCAGCGGGCAAGCGGAGGCGATGGGCGAGCTGAGGCGGCGGCTGGGCGGAGGCGGCGGGCGGGCAGAGGCGGCGCGCGAGTTGAGGCTGCGGGCGAGCGGAGGCGGCGGGCATGGAGACGACGGGGGCGATGGGCGTCGAATGCGTGGAGGCGGCGGGGATCTGGATCTGGATCTGGATCTGAGGCTCTGGCTAGTGGGTTGGGGGTATTAGGTTAGAAGTATCAGAAAAGTATCGGAGAAGTATCGGGAATTAATTTCTTTTTTTGAATAATCAATAAATTCGGATACTTACAGGATACGTATCCGGGCGTATCGGGGCAGTATCCGTATCCGGTACAGTATCCGATACCGGTACGCGACTTTTGTGAAGTATCCGCGCAACATAGGTCGAATGTCAAGGGATATGCTTATGAATGTTCACAGAGAGCCAAACGGCCCAAGTCTACCATAACTCAAACTAAAAAACGAATGTAATTAGCTTTACATGCTTATATACATGAACATGCACTGTAGATAGAGTGTTGATATTTGATGATCTTCTGTGGGAGGTGCAAATGCTCTTCGAGATAAGCAAGCTGAAGGGACAAAGGGTCACATTTGTTCCTTTCAGTTTCTGGTGAACTGTTTATAATGTTCTCCGTGCATGGTTCTACCTGTCTTGTTCAGTGCAATCGAGCTAAAATTGAACTGTTCTGGATCTATACCAGAAAGATAAAGAGTTATAGATGTCGCTAAGCAGTTTTATCTTGTTCTTCCAACAAATAGAGGGACAGTAGAAATATAAATGCTATCCTCTGTTCAGTCTCTTGCCATTCCCTGTCCTGCCAGGCTGCCATTTGATTTTTCCCCTTGACGTTGTTTGCCTTGCTATGTACCCACGATCATCGCACTTCAACCTATAACTTTTTTGTTTTCCCGTACGAGCCTATGACCTTTCGTCACTTCTTCTTTGCATAGTATTTTGTTTTGTTGTTCTTTCAATTAGCAGCCATGCTTAAGTTCAAGATGCATTTATTCCAGAATGATGTAGGTTGTAACTTGGCTTTACCCCACTATTGTTTGTATTGCTATCTCCTCCGAATGATTGTTTGTTGCATTAGTAGCTGAGCTGATTTATATCAACCTGCAGATTACAATCTCTGGTGATTATCGCAGCCGTATTGTCAAGATGGTAGCAACTCTTTTTGATACTTTTACATCTATTCATAATTTTAGTAACACAAATAGACTATACATCTTTTCGATGCTTACTTTATTTTGGTTATAAATGTAATCTTCACTAATCTCCAGCTGAATGTTCTTCCTTGCAGACCAAGTCATTTGTGGAGTCGTCGTTGATTGTGCCTAGGCTTCTTCAAGAGCGATGTGAAGTGAGTATTGTTGTTCCTTGTACTAGGGCACCACATGTCTGTTGAGCCACTTTCAAGATTGAAGCTGACACATGCTGTCTCTATTTCCTCTACTTGTACACTTGAAGGAAGATTTCCTCTGGGAGGTTGAACAGAGTAAGGCAAAGGGCCAGGATTTAAAAGCCAAGGAGGTATGTGTCACATAGTAACGCCATACATATTGTCAGGATTTCATGTTACTATCATCTAATTCTGATACCTTTTGTGTGTTCACATGAATTACAATGTATCGTGTCACATCAATGACAATACTTTTTGACCATGGTTCTTGAGCAATGCCCTTCTGCTCATTTTGTCACCTAATTTGCTAAAATGCACGATTTTAAAAAAATCGTTTATTTTAACCATTTACTATGTGGTTGTGTTTAATGGTTGCTTCTAATAATTGGTAATAGGTCAGAGTCAACACACGACTTCTTTATCAGCAAACTAAATTCAACCTTTTAAGAGAGGAAAGTGAGGGCTACGCCAAGTTTGTATGTATATCTATCTGTCAAACTTCTTACTTTTTGACTTTTTGTTCTTGTGATGATTGTACATTGATGCATATTTTTCTTTTGGAAACTTCAGTGATCACAATCTTTGCCACGTGCTGTTTGAAATGAGTAGCAGAACCTAGAAAACTGTGCTTGGTGTTGGTGTTGGTGTGCTTCTAGTTTCTACACTGAGATTCTTTGGTTAGCAGTACTGCCTTAAATTACTTGATCAGTATTTGATCCTAATTACTGAGTGGACAAGTTTACAGTTCAAGGGATGTTTGTAAAACAATTAGCTAATTCCAATATGCAATTTATGGTTGATCCTAAATTGTGGAGTTGGATACTTGGATTGCAAAATAGTAGCAAGCAAAGAATCCATGTTTTCCAAAGAATTTTTAAATGTGTGTTCTACTTAATCTAGAGGGTACACTCTCCATCTTAGATACTTCAACAAACAATTGCAATTTGTGATTACAAATGTATGCCGTGTTCTTATATTTTTAGTTCGAAAATTATTTGAGACTATATGTCGCAATTGCGTGGGATTTATGGCAGTCTTATTTTACAAAGGTGCTTCTAAAATGACTTACTGAAATTTGGTGGTTTTTAACCTACTTATCTTCTTTTGTCTGGATTGTTATAACTTTGATCCAGGAGAAAACACTCACATTGCAAATAATCGGAGAGAATACAGGAGAATTTCTGAATTTCTCTATTCTCTTGCTCCCCTTTTTCTTGCTTTTCTCCTTTTTCTTGCTTACAAAATTGGGTACAAGCCTCCTCAATATAAAGGCTAATAATCTCCTACTCGTATACGTATTCAGATTTCAAGTTGGACACAATTTCAACTTGAGTTATACTCGAAGACGGACTACTATGTCTAGGACTCGAAGTCAAGATTATTTCTAACAATCTCCCCTTAATCTTGACTTGACTCTAAAACATTAAGGTTGTCAGACTCAATTACGACTTACTAAATATATTTGACATAGAACGGTAACACATCTCCTCAACGTTCCGATTTCTTTCCACCTTACTTGAGTTTGGATGGCGACACATCTTCTCGACGTTCTTAACTCAACTCATTATTAGAGCACCGTTGATTCATCATCACTGAGCTCTTCAGCAACAAACACTTTCTTCATCTTCGGCTTGAGGTATTCTGAAACAAAGTGTCCATAATCGTTACAATTATAACACCTCTGATAGGTTCAGGGATCCTCCCTCTGCTGCGCAAGGCGTATAGGCAGTAGGCGATGGCTGGAGGCCGGTTCCGCCGGCGGCGCAGGGGCGCCGTGGTGAGGATGCGGCAGCGGCAGGCAAAACAGGGGCAAGCGTACACAGAGGAAGCCCTTGAGGCCAGGTAAGATTATTACCTTGCTTGTTTATTTTCATCCTGGTTGGAGAGTATTTATCCCCCCTTTACAAGCAATCCAAATCCTATTCTCAAAGCAATCCAAATCCTAATCGGTTACGGGAAGAAAAAGGAAACTATCCTAGTGAAGATATGGCCTAGGGTTTCTAATGCCCGGCTTGGATTCCTCCCTGCGCGCGCGGCCTGCGCGTGTATGGGATGCCGGTCATAACATCTCTCCCTGCCTCCGCAAACAGCTCGTCCTCGAGCTGAACGTCGGGGTAGTTCTCCTGAAAGTGCGGCAGCTGCTCCCAGGTGGCGTCGTCGGTGGACATCCCACGCCAGTGCACCAAGACGTACCAGTCACCGCGGCGAAGCTGGGCGCGCAGGACGCGCTCCGGGGTAGGCAGCAGCCTGCCGTTGTGCGTAGGTGGCACTGGAGGTGGTGTCGACGGAGGGTCGCCGTGGAAAGGCTTAAGCAGCCCCACATGGAAGACATCATGGAGCCTGGCGCCCTCAGGAAGTTGGAGACGGTAGGCCACCTGCCCGATCCGCTCCATGACTTGGAACGGCCCTGCGTAACGCGGTCCGAGCTTTCCCCTGGGCCGGGGTTCCAATGTTTGTGCCGGTCGGTGTAGCAGACGCAACCACACCCAGTCGCCTACCGCAAACTCCAAATCGCGGTGGTGGGCGTCGTAGTAGCGCTTGGCATACTGCTGTGCTTGGAGGAGGCGTTCGCGAACCGCCGCAAGAAAGTCATCACGGTTGCGCAGGAGAGCGTCCACCGTGTCAGTCCTGGCGGCTCCGGCCGTGTACGGCAGCAGCGGCGGAGGAGGGCGACCGTAGACCACCTGGAATGGAGTGGTGCGCAGCGTGGTGTGGAACGAAGTATTGTAGCAATACTCCGCCCATGGCAACCAGTCGACCCACGCGCGAGGCCGATCACCCGTGACACAGCGTAGGTACATGGCGATGACCTTGTTGACGACCTCGGACTGGCCGTCTGTCTGAGGGTGAAAGGCCGTGCTCATACGAAGTTTGACGCCCGCCATCTTGAAGAGGTCGCGCCACATGTGGCCGGTGAAGACCGGGTCGCGATCGCTGACAATGGAGGTGGGAAAACCGTGGAGGCGGACGATCTCATCGAAGAAGGCTCTGGCGACGGAAGTGGCGGAGTATGGGTGGCCGAGCGCGATGAAGTGAGCGTACTTGGAGAAGCGGTCGACGACGGTGAGGATCACGGACTTCCCGTGTACCTTCGGCAAACCCTCGACGAAGTCCATCGAGATGTCAGCCCACACGAGGGATGGGACGTCGAGGGGCTGCAATAGGCCAGCTGGCTGCAGGGTCTCCGTCTTGTTGCGCTGGCAAGTGAGACAGGAGCGTACGTAGTCCCGCACAAGTGCCCTATCGCCGGGAATGTAGAAGTCCGCCCTCATTCGTTGGAGTGTCTTCTGGATGCCTTCGTGGCTGGCCGTATGAGCCAGAGAGAGCACCTGGTTGCGCAAGTCGTGCTGCGTTGGCACGAATATGCGCGAGCCGTAGAGCAGGAGCCCGTCGGTCGTGCGCCATGGCTCCCCAATGGCGCCGTCCTGGAGCTGCTGGCGGAGCCCGCGCGCCTCCTCGTCGGTGGCCGTCGCGGCTCGGATCTCGTCGAAGAGGTGAAATGAGGGCCCCGAAATAGTATGGAGTGCGGCTGAGTCTGAGTCGCGGCGTGAGAGGGCATCTGCCACCGTGTTGAGGCGCCCGGGACGATATTCCACTGTGAAATCGAAGCCGAACAACTTGCTAATCCACTGGTGCTGCGGAATTGTCGAGAGGCGCTGGTCCAGCAAAAACTTGAGGCTGAAGTGGTCGGTGCGGATGAGGAAGCGGCGTCCCCATAGGTACGGACGCCAGTGTCGTACGGCCTGCACAAGGCCTATGAGCTCCCGCTCGTATGCCGCCAATTTGAGATGGCGGCCCGCAAACGGCCGGCTGAAGAATGCGAAGGCTCCGGCGTCCTGGTGGAGGACGGCGCCAAAGCCAGCGCCCGAGGCGTCGCAGTCGACGATGAACAGCTGGTCAAAGACAGGCATCTGCAGGACCGGTCCCGTCGTCAAGGCGTGCTTCAGCGCCTGGAATGCTGCCGCGGCTTCGTCTGACCAGGAGAAAGCGTCCTTGCGCAGGAGCTTTGTCAGCGGTGCCGCTATTGTGCCGAAATCCCGGATGAACTTCCGGTAGTAACCAGCGAGGCCCAGGAACCCGCGTAGACCCCGGGTTGAGCGGGGCACCGGCCAGGAGGCGACGGCGGCCACCTTATCGCTGTCCATAGCGACGCCGTCAGCGGAGATGACGTGGCCGAGGTAGGCGACCGAAGACGCCCCAAAAGAGCATTTGGAGCGCTTGAGGTGCAAGGAGTGGGCGCGGAGTGCGTCGAAGACGAGGCGGACATGCTGCAAATGCTCGGACCACGACGAACTGTAGATGAGTATGTCATCGAAGAACACGAGTACGAACCTTCGGAGGAAGGGACGGAGGACGTCGTTCATAAGAGCCTGGAACGTAGCCGGCGCATTGGACAGTCCGAAGGGCATAACGAGGAACTCGAAGTGGCCGTGGTGGGTGCGGAAAGCCGTCTTCTCGATGTCGTCCGGGTGCATGCGCACCTGGTGGTAGCCGGAACGAAGGTCCAGCTTGGTGAAGTACCGGGCGCCATGGAGCTCGTCGAGGAGCTCGTCAACCACCGGTATTGGGAACTTGTCTTTGGAGGTCTTGTCGTTCAGCGCACGGTAGTCGATGCAGAACCGCCAGGAGTCGTCCGCCTTCTTGACTAAGAGTACAGGCGCGGAGAACGGGGAAGTGCTTGGCCGGATGATGCCCTGCTCCATCATGGCAGCACACTGGCGTTCCAGCTCGTCCTTCTGTAGTTGTGGATAGCGGTAGGGGCGGACGGCCACCGGCGCGGTACCCGGCAGCAAGTGGATGTGGTGGTCGTAAGGTCGTGCCGGTGGAAGGCCCGTGGGTTCCTCAAAGACTTGGCTGTATTGGTGCAGGAGGCGGTCCAAGAGGGGTTGTGGCGGCGCCCCGGTGATGGCGCAAAGGGCCGGCTGTCGGATGTCGTTGCGGGGGGAGCCGAGGCCCTTCCAGAATATCCGCCTGTCGCCCCGCCAGAACGCCATGCAGAGGTCCTCAAAGTCCCAAAGGATGGGCCCCAGGGTCCGGAGAAAATCGACACCGAGGACGAGGTCGAAGCCGCCCAGATTGATGCCGTAGCAGCTGATGGAGAAGTCCTCGGGCCCGATACTCATGGCGACGTTGCGGGCCACGCCTTTGCAGGGGATCCGATCACCATTGGCCACTGCCACGCGCATATTGGTGCTGTCCGATGTCTCCAGATGGAGTCGGTGCAGGGCCTCGGCGTTGATGAAATTGTGGGTGGAGCCGGAGTCAAGCAACGCCAGAAGCCGGTGGCCGTGGATATTGACGTGGAGGTGCATGGTGTCCTCTGTGCGAATGCCGGCGATCGCATGAAGGGATACCACCGGCAAGTCAGACGCGGCCTCATCCACCGCCGCACTGCCGGAGTCGTTGGTCGTATCGTCATCCAGATAATCGGTCACCTCAATGAAGAACAGCCGCTGGCATTTGTGGCCGCGGACGTACTGCTCATCGCAGTTGTAGCAGAGTCCCAGCCGGCGTCGGTCGGCCAACTCGGCCGGGGAGAGGCGGCGGAACGGTCGCGATGCTGCCGGCAGTGCTGGGACCGCGGGCGAAGTTGGCGGCATTAGGGCTGGTGCGGCCGGGAGTGTGGCGGCAGCCCGCTGCGGCGTAGGAAGGGCCGGCGGTGGACGCTGGAGTGGGCGGGCCGGCCGTTGCAGCGATGCTGGCGGTGTTGTCTCGGCGCGGCGCTCGTATGCCCGTGCAAGGTGCATTGCCGTCTGCAGATCATGGGGCTCACGCAATTCGACGTCGATCTTGATATGTTCAGGGAGGCCGCCGGTGAACAGCTCCACCTTCTGGCTTGGCGTCAACTGCGGTGCGTGACAGAGGAGCGCATTGAAGCGCTCTTGGTAGTCCTGGACCGTGGAGAGGAACGGAAGCCGTGCGAGTTCCGCCAGGCGATTGGCGCGGACTGGCGGCCCGAAGCGGAGGTGGCATAGCTCCTTGAAACGCTCCCAGGAGGGCATGCCCTCGTCCTGCTCCAGGGCATAGTACCATGTCTGGGCGGTGGCCGTGAGATGGTACGAGGCGAGCCACACGCGATCTGAGGCCATGGTGCGCTGTCCACGGAAGAATTGCTCGCACCGGTTGAGCCAATTGAGAGGGTCCTCCTTGCCGTCGAAGGTGGGAAAGTCAAGCTTGTGGAAGTGAGGGGCGCCCAGACCGGAACTGGTACCGCCGGATGCTATTTCCGATCCGTACGGACCGGATGGCTTTATAACATGCGGTCCCGTGGGACGTATTGGAAACTCTGGTCCAGTTTGGCGCATTGGAAGCTCCGGTCCAGTGGGAATCGGGGGGATCGGCGACGGTGAGTGAGGAAACTGGATGTGGTGGATGGGGATTGGGAGCGTGGTGGCGGCGGGGAGGGTGGATGGCGAGCTGGCGGTGGAGGCGGCGGTGGTGGGCGCGGCCGGCCGGGACTCCAGAGCCTCCAGGCGCGCGGCGAACGCCGCCATCTGCTGGGTGAGCTCGGTCAACGCCTTGGCGACAGGATCAGCCGGCGGTGGCGGTGTCCCCTTCGGCTGCTTGCCGCCTTCCTCGCCCGGCATCGTGAGATCGGCTGGCGGCGGCGATGTTTCCTTCCGCTGCTTGATGTCTCCTTCAGCGGTGATGTCGCCTGGCAGCTCTGATACCAGATTGATAGGTTCAGGGATCCTCCCTCTGCTGCGCAAGGCGTATGGGCAGTAGGCGATGGCTGGAGGCCGGTTCCGCCGGCGGCGCAGGGGCGCCGTGGTGAGGATGCGGCAGCGGCAGGCAAAACAGGGGCAAGCGTACACAGAGGAAGCCCTTGAGGCCAGGTAAGATTATTACCTTGCTTGTTTATTTTCATCCTGGTTGGAGAGTATTTATCCCCCCTTTACAAGCAATCCAAATCCTATTCTCAAAGCAATCCAAATCCTAATCGGTTACGGGAAGAAAAAGGAAACTATCCTAGTGAAGATATGGCCTAGGGTTTCTAATGCCCGGCTTGGATTCCTCCCTGCGCGCGCGGCCTGCGCGTGTATGGGATGCCGGTCATAACAACCTCACTTTTGCCTTATCAAACTTCCGATTCTGACGGCCTTGGCCACCACTCCTGGAAATGTTCTTGTTTTCACGCTTTGATGATCGGATCTCCCACTCAGCACGGGTCAACAAGAGCTGTCCGCCGCCTTTGTTGCTATTGTCGTGGATGTGTTCCTCATACGCCTTAAGACGACCGATGACCTCCATGGTCATTGTCTTTATGTCTCCAAATTGCTCTATGACCGAAGCAATCGGGAGAAACTGTGAGTCTTCATGTATACCTTCATCTTAATTGCCGATGCTGCAAAATTGCTCGTCGTGAGCATCGGATAATGCAGCAAGACAGCGGAACTCTCCTTCGCCATCATACTGGATGATGCCTCGTCACCGGTGACACCACTTTCCGAAGAACACGACATGATCTTGAGCACGGATCAAGGAATCGAGCTACTTTGAAACGGCTCTTGGAACGAGGAAACGGAAGAAAAAAATGCACTGTATTTTCTTTTTCCTTGCTTGGACTTGCTCTGCTTTTTGTCTCTGCACTCTCTGTTGAATTGCTTTGCTCTCCTTAGGCCCACTTTTATTGTGCTGCTTTCTGACTTCAACTTGGAGACGAAAACAATCAACTTTTCGTGCTCGGCTTCGGACGTGATGCTTGTTTTTTCCTCTGTTGTGTCTTGTCTTGTCTTCTCTTTCCTGCGCAAGAGATACCGCTTGGATCGAGGCAAAATAGAAGGACGTGCCACTTTTCTTCTAGTGCTTCGCCTCGGAGACAGACGGACGGACGGAGGCTTCACTGATGCATCGTGATGCCTCTTGTGCGCAAATTCTCCAACGATGTGACCCTCCCTCTGTGGGTCCCAACGGCTGTGCACATCACGTGAATGTGAGAAGACTTCCTACTGTGAATGTGAGAATCTTTCTTAGTCCTTAGACTCTCTCTCTACTTGTTCTTGACTCTCGATCTCACTTTGTGTTACTTTGTGCTGCGATGATCATATCATGTAGCTCGTGCTGGCTATTTATAGGGGAGTTATGCTGCCACTGGGTTGCTGGGGAGGAGGCGGCTTGAAGCTTCCTCCAAGATGATCGAATATGACGACTTGAAGCATGGGGGTTGGTTTGTTGACTTGCTGCTTGTTAAGCGTGCAACGGAAATCGCTGCGACGAATTTTTCAGCAACTCGGCTCTTGCGTAGGCTCTGATACCACTTGTTAAAACTTTGAACCAGGAGAAAACACACACATTGCAAATAATTGGAGAGAATACATGAGAATTTCTGAATTTATCTATTCTCTTACTTACTCCCCTTTTTCTTGCTTTTCTCCTTTTTCTTGCTTACAAAATTGGGTACAAGCCTCCTCAATATAAAGGCTAATAATCTCCTACTCGTATACGTATTCGGACTTCAAATTGGACACAACTTCAACTTGAGTTATACTCGAATACGGACTCTACTACGTCTAGGACTCGAAGTCAAGATTAGTAGGATTATTTAACCTGCTTATCTTCTTTTGTCTGGATAATTCAGGTAACCCTCCTTTGTCAAGTTGGTTCAGATTTGGCTTGCCAAAATGCTTCTTCAGTTACTATCAGCATTATAAAGGTTGGTATTAGAATTTCCTTATTCCTCCTATGTTATGATTTGAGCATGTAAACAGTATTGTGCAATGACATAGTATCTTTGTGACAGTCACTGATTGGGCATTTTGACCTGGACCCCAATCGTGTATTTGACATTGTGAGTTTTCATTTGCTATCCCATTATTATTATCTAATATTGTAAAGTATGTCGTTGAAACCACGTAATTCTGTTCTTCTTGTTTATCTGCTAGGTGTTGGAATGTTTTGAACTCTATCCAGATAACAATATCTTTTATCAGCTTATACCTCTTTTTCCAAAGGTATTCATTTTAATACGATTATGTAGACAGCCTCTAAAGATTATTATCATACTTCATGTAGTATTTTCAGCCCATCTTACAACTTTCCTTTATTACAGTCCAATGCAGCTCAAATTTTGGGGTTCAAATTCCAATATTATCAACGATTAGATGTCAACAGCCCTGTTCCATCTGGTCTTTTCCGAATAGCAGCCTTGTTGGTCAAATCTGGTTTTATTGACCTGGATAATCTGTAAGTTCGCTAATTGTCCTGTTTCTGTAGATTTCCTGATTGCAAACAGTGATTTTAGACATCATCCTTAAAATATAGCTACAATTTTGTATTCTCAAAAAATATATCGTGGTTTTAAATAATTTTGAGACCATGTGTGCAATAAGGTTTATTATATCCATTTAGATTTAGTATTTTGATACTACATTTCTTTTGTGATGTTCTCTTCAACTTTATACCCTGTTTGTTCTTCAATTTTTGCTCTGTACTTTTATGGCTTATTCTTATAATTATGTGATAATTTTACAATTCTTATTATTTCAGCAGTACTAGACTTTTATTAGTTCATTTTTTCCTCAAAATGTGCAAATGTTGCTGAGTTAAAGGAAATCCCTATGTAGTATGAACATGATGTCAAGTTCTTGTTTATTTTTATTTTCCTAGTTCCTATTTTGGGATGAACTCATCTGCATTCCATGGGCTACATGGTCCATAATAAGTCATGTACAAGCATGAGCAAATAGCAGAAAACCCCCTATACAAAGGACTATACATATACTTCTAACACCCCCTCAAACTCATGGTGGATCAAAAGCACTGAATTTGGAAAGATAGAAGCTATGCTGAGCTTTAGTCTGCGTCTTCGTGGAGAAGCCAGCTAGCTGAAGCTCTGAAGGCACATAACTAAGAGCGACAACCTGTTGTTGCACCTGCGACCACATGTAGGAAGCATCAACCCTAATGTGCTTGATGAGCTCATGCTTCATCATATCTCGCCTCCAGACTTTCCGTTGGGATCAAGTATGACGGCCACCGCTAGCTCCTCAGCCTCCATCCCCCACTCCCCAAGGTCGTGTTCAATGGGACAAACTTCCGGGAATGGTCTGTGCACTTGCTGATCTACCTCAATAACCAGCGCCTTTGGGATCACCTCACCGGTGAGTGGCCTTGTTCGCCTCTCCTTGTTTCGCCTACAGGGCTACCTGTTGGTGTGGGTGTTGTCCCGGCTGATCCTGGTGCTGTTGCTGCATTTGAGGGTGATGTGGAGGTGTACCAGTCTGACCTTCATGCCCGTGAGAGGTGGCAGGGTGATGAAGCTCGTGCCATCGCCATCTTGATTGGGAGCATGACCGTCGACATAGCTATGGACTTCACTGAGCACCTGTCGTCATAGCTGATGTGGGAGCGTGTCCAGGCACAATATTAGCCGAGCAGTGATGCCTTCTACCTCTCTGTGGTACGCCAGGTGCACTCTCTTCGGTAGCTTGAAGCTATTGTTGACAACTTCTATCAGCAGATCACTGGATTGTGGCGCCAGCTTGACTCCTCGGGACCGGATGTCTGTCGGACTTGTCCTTGCTGTATGCAGACATAGGCTCACCAAGAGACTGTCTGTATGACTTCCTGAGGCATCTTTGACCAGAGTTCGGGCTGGTTTGTGCTCACCTTCTAGCCCGCTCACTGCGCCCGTCTCTGGTGGAGGCACTCACTTTTGTTTGTTCCGAGGAGACTCATTTTTGTGGCTTGTACCTCTTTCTCTCCCCAACCCTAACTCTAGCCGCTCCCGTCCTCTCGTGGCCGCTGCCTTCCTTTTCTTCTCCTTCCGATGACGTCCGTGTTGCGCCACCCGTGCCCACACACCATCTTGCCACCGCATCGAATCTGATTCGGGCAA
>CM029665.1:4666243-4746243 GCA_017311315.1 Dendrocalamus latiflorus | reverse complement strand
GCTTGATCCCCTCTGGATCCACCGTCGTCGTCCCTCACCCTAGCCGGACTATATAAAACCCCCCTATACAAAGGACTATATACATATACTTCTAACAGTTCCTACTACGTTGTAAGAGTATGAGTTGGTGTTGCTGCCAGATCTATTTATTTGGGAATAGCCACAGCTGCACCTCAGATGTTTCATGAAATGTTTGCTTCTTTTGTTTCAGCTATGTTCATTTACTTCCAAATGATGATGAGGCATTTGAGCATTTTGACTCCTTTGTTTCAAGGAGAATTGACGAGGTTAGTATGCATTTTTGTCTTCTGAAATTCATTTTTGTAATAAAAGATTTGCTGTATCTGACAGAATTGTGAGGGAGAATTGTATATACATGCCATAAAACTTAATAATGCCACTCCAAAACACAGCTCTTATATTTTTGCAATTCTGCTCTTTTATGAAAACACATGACAATTCTACCATTTTAAAAGAGGAATAAAAGACCATGTACTGAAAAATTGAATTTATGCAAATAATATTGCCATGGTGCATAGGTCTTAGGGTCCAAAATAAAGCATTTTGTTTCAGGGGAGGTGGAACATGGGTAGATGGCTGTGCATGTATTATCATGAGGGGACAAATGCACGGGGTCTGGAACTGGGAAGAAGAGAAGTTTGGGTTTGAGGGGAGAGGGTATAATTGGGGTTTCTGTTTTTTCAATCTAAAATGGGACTAGATTGGCAAAATTATAAGGGTTGTTCTTTTTTATTGGCATTTTTGTAGTTATAGGTTTTGAAGGAGTGTCATATATACAGTTATTTCTAAATATAAGTATCACTGTGTCAACAGCAAGACACACACACTGATATAGCAGTACAATTTACTGGTTGTAGAATGGCATAACTGCGTTTTTAGTAACTGGAACAATTTCAAGCCGTGCATGTGAATTTGGTCTTACATTGATGCCATGGCTATATTTATCTTCAGTACTTCAATAATTATAGGACATTGAAGTAATGAAGTTTCAATTTATGGAGCTTAGTCCTCTCTTTCTTGATTCCAGGCTGGTAAAATTGGCAGAATAAATCTTGCAGCTACTGGAAAGGACCTTATGGACGACGAGAAACAAGAAATAACTATTGATTTGTACACAGCATTGGAGATGGACAATGATATAGTTGGGGAGCGTGCCCCTGAGATAGAAAAGAACCAGAAACTTGGACTTCTTCTTGGTTTCCTCTCAGTTCATGATTGGTAATTACACGTGTTCCATCGATTTGAATTGTTGCATAATTATACTGTGAAGTTTTTAATAGCAGTTATAAAAAAATTGGTTATATTTGCATTTCTTTAGTAAACACATCTGTCTTTTTTCACATGTTATAAATGTTACTGATCAAACTCTGCTGTTGTTTGCCAGGGATCACGCACAGCTACTCTTTCAACGTCTTGCACGCCTAAATCCTATTGAGCATGTTGAAATTTGTGATGGTTTATTTAGGTTTGTCAACTTTCTCTGCATATGATATCAGCAGCCTCAGCATCTGTATACTGTTACCTGTACTTCTGTGCAAAAATGCTAACAGGGCATATGTGGTGTGCTTGTGTCTTGTATTGCAATGGCTACGTTCCCCAGTTTATGTTGTTTAATTCTATTTTTCATTTGTGCAGAGTAATTGAAAAGACTATTTCTCCAGCCTACGATATAATTTGTCAAACGTATAGAATCCCTCATAACACCGATGCCCACTTGATAGACACATCACATGTCAGTTCACTAAATTTTTTGGTTGATCAGCCGAAAGAGTTTTTCCAAATGCTTGCCGCTTGTGGACCATACCTTCATCGTGACACACAATTATTTCAGAAGGTACCGTCAAGTCTTTTTACTGCTAATTCTTCTCATATTAGGACCTGCTCACTACCAATTCTTGTATTAGGGCCTGCTCACTATCATGATATACTTGATGCTGGCATACTGTGTATGACTGGAGATGTTCTCTAGTGCATTTATGTCATATATTATTGATTTGCGTTTCTTATTTGTACAGACTACAAAGAATACCATATCACAAGTTTTCCCTTTTCATCAATGGTTGTCATGACCAGTATTTCGATTCCTGGCTTGCATTGTTGTAATAAATCAAGAAGCCAAAATGCCATCCTTGTTACCTAGCTGTAACAAATCAAGAATATATTTTGTAGCTTATAACACAAAACATTGTGATTACATTCTTCTAGAAGGTATTTGGACAGTTTGTCCTATGAATACCTTTGCTTGCAATTTTGCAGTTCCATGTGGAGACTAAAGTAGCAAAAATTGTTGGATATTGTTTACTTAATGTCCCATTCTACATGTTAACTTTTCAGGTTTGCAGAGTACTAAAAGCGTACTACCTCTCATCAAAAGAATCAACCCGTACAGCAGGTGTAATGTCCCCGGAATCTCGGATTGAAGAAGCACTTGGGTCATGCTTGCTTCCTTCATTGCAGCTTATCCCTGCTAATCCTGCTGTTGATATGGAGATATGGGGAGTTCTTTCCCTTCTTCCTTACGAGGTTTGTCATGTTGCTTTATGGTTTGTTTTACCGCCCTATTCAGTTTTAAGCAATTTGGTACGATTCATGTTTAGGTCCGCTATCGTTTGTATGGTGAATGGGAGAAGGACCCTGAACAAAACCCAATTGTCCTTGCTGCAAGACAAACTGCAAAGGTTGCCTACTTATTCCATGACTGTTTTCATTCTTTGATCTGTTATTTTATCTTAAGCTTTAAATTCACTGGCATTCTTATTTTTAATTAGCTGGACACCAGAAGGCTCTTAAAACGGCTGGCTAAGGAAAATCTGAAGCAGCTTGGCCGCATGGTGGCTAAACTTGCTCATGCAAATCCAATGACTGTACTTCGGACAATTGTCCAGCAGGTATCTTGAACCAACTTATGTGCATGTAATTGCTAATTGGGGTAAACTTATTCAAAACAAGTCCAAATGCTGCAGTTATATCTGAAACATAATATTTCCTTTGGAAATATTAGATATGCCTACTTCCATTTGGACTAGCGACTGTTGATTTTTTTGGGGGGTGGGGCGGTGGGGTGCAAATGACTTATTCTCTTTGTTTTTTTTTTACTTCTCTGGTGTTGGAGACGGCCAACCATTGTTACCTCTGATGATAGCTCCATCCCCACTGTATTTGGCACTTCTATCCACACTGGGATTTCTTGACACCAACATGGCTGTATCCGTCATATGTTCTTTTGGCCTAGATGCTGTGCTTACCAAATGCAAACTCTGTTTGTTTTGACACCGGCTACATCAGCTCTTTGTGTAGTATATCTGCTGATGGGTGTGATCTGTGATGCCCTTCCTTGGTGGTGACCTCTCTAGATATACTCTAGCCTTGTATTGTTAGCATGCACCAGACCCCCAGTTGCTCTGCCGTTGCTTGATCCTCTGATGTTATGCCTTATAGGATGCAGTTGCGGTAAGTCATGCTGCCCAGGATGGTGGGACATAGAAGAGAGAATAGTCGAATCATAAATGACTAAGGAGAATGTTTATCTCATTGATGTTGAGTCTGGATCAACTTAATACGATCATTGTTGATTGTAATGATGCTGACAGAATGGTAATGGTGGTAGTTTGGCTAAAGGATAAATTCTTTTTACTGGGTTAACTATGATAATCCAGTGCTTCTGGGAGTTCGCCTTTATAGTCCTTGTTTGTTTTGATTCTGCTTTATCTTCAATTCTTCCATATTTTTATACCTCTACAATACATTGTCACAATTTGCAGGTTGAAGCATACAGGGACATGATAACTCCAGTTGTGGATGCTTTTAAATACTTGACTCAGGTATTAGCCACGTATGTGATGTATGTTTTATGCGTATGCTCTACCCTTTTTATCGTCTCTGTTGTAATTGTTTTACACACGTTATTGGATTGTTATAAGTTCTATTTATAGCATTGTTTGAATGTGCTTCATTTACTGATTTACAGCTGGAGTATGACATCTTGCAATATATTGTAATTGAACGCTTGGCTCAAGGCGGTCGTGAGAAACTTAAAGATGATGGTCTTAATCTGTCAGACTGGCTCCAGTGTCTTGCATCATTTTGGGGGCACCTGTATGTACTTTTGACTCCTGAACTGTGTTTACATTCTTTACACATGATGTGATGTACTGACTAGATTTTAGTTAAACCTTATGATCTAGTGAATTATAAATTTGCTCATTATTACTTATTTGAAGGCTCAAACAACGATATGTGTATTTATTCAAATTTTGTGTTGACATTTCCTTGGTGTTTCTTCTGTAGTTGTTGGAACACAAACTAAATGAAATGACTATTTGTGTAAGGTGCACTTTTTTGGATATTAAATAACGCAAAGTGTCACATTGTGTCGAACACGCATGCTAATGATGTTGAATATGCCAATCTCAGCACAAGGGAACTGATTTGTAACCTAAAATTCTAGAGGTTTTGTTTTATTGTAAGGATCATTAGCTGTTATTGGATTCTTGACGCCCCCCCCCCCCCCACAAATATTATAGATTTGCCAAGACTCGAATTCTTGTTCTTGTTTTGTTAATCACATTATCTTGAACTTCGATGGATATATACTAAGTTGACTAGTTGAATAAATCCTCTTCATGTTTTGAAATTGGCAGCAGTATTTCTTCTAATGCTATACACATTTCTAATCATTGTGGCTCTGTGGGTTTCCCTTTTCAGTATCTGGGCTATTATCTTTTATCTTTATGCCTCTATTCGTGTCTGCCATCATTAATCACAGACTTTGTACTGCTATTGACTTTTGTTTTGAACCAATAAATTTTAACAGGTGCAAGAAGCATCTTTCCGTGGAGCTAAAAAGCCTTTTCCAATACCTTGTTAATCAACTGAAGAAAGGCTCGGGCATTGAACTTGTTGTACTGGAGGTCTGTTGGCTACCTTAAAGCTTCTTTACTGCCTAGGAATTGTATATGAATTCGAAGTCTAAAATGATCAATCATGCAGGAACTCATTCAGCAAATGGCAAATGTGCAGTACACAGAGAACATGACTGAGGAACAGGTCGATGCTATGGCAGGGAGTGAAACGTTGAGGCTTCAGGCTTCACTGTTTGGATCAACAAGGAACTATAAGGTTGCAGGGAACCAGTGCTCCTTTCTCTTGTTAAGGTCAAATTCACCAAAAGCAATTTACCAAATCATTTTATTTTGTAGGTCCTGAATAAGTCTACAAACAAGTTGAGGGATTCTTTACTTCCAAAAGAAGAACCAAAACTTGCAATTCCTCTATTACTGCTTATTGCTCAGCATCGATCCAAGTAAGTTTTTTTTAACGTGCAAAATCCTCTGCAATCCTCTGTGGTCCCTCTCTCCACATGTCCGTATGCTTTGGCTTGCCTGGGCACATATTGTCTTTATTTTCCTTCTGCGTTCTCGACTAAGTGGACTTTAAAGTCTTGGCACAATTATGTAATATTATAATTGTAATATAGATGACATATTAACATTTATTATGGATGCATGAGCCAAGATCTTGTTAGATATATGAATAGCTTAGGGTATTCTTTGCATATTTCACATGAACATGTTATTTTGGACTTTGTCCTGTGGAAATAAAATAGGCTTCATTTCCAACATGGTATCACAACCAGGCTAGAGTTAGGGTGCGGGTTCGCCGCCCCCGCCATCACCGCCGCTCGCCCCGTGACCTCCCCTCCCCTGTTTTCCTCCCGCGTACCAGATTCACCTCCCCTCCTCCGTTTTTCTCCCTCCCGTGCGCTGGATCCAGTCCCTCCACCGCCGGATCCGGCGTCCCTACCGTCGGATCCAGGCACGCCGCCGCCTCGGCCTGCCTTTCCGACGTCGCCGCCGCCGAATGTCTCCCTTGCCTCGGCCGCCCTCGTCGGATGCCATCGCCTCCGCTGGATGCCGTCGCCGCCCTCAACCGGCCCCGCCTCAGCCGCCAACGGCCTTGCCTCGGCCGCCAACGCCCTTGGTCGACCCCGCCGGCCTCCAATGCCCTCGGCCGGCCCCACCTCGGCCGCTGCCGCCCTTGGTCGGCCCCACCTCGGCCGCCGGACGCCAACGCCTCCCGTCCGTCGGTTGCTGCTCTTTCTTTGGTTCTTGGTCTCAATGGGCTTGGTCGTGGGGGCAGAGGCGGCTTGCTGCGAGGTGTTGAGGAGGCGCATATGCTTAAGCTGGCTCGGGGCCGTGGCTAGTTTCTGACGTCTCTAGATGGCTACCACCGGTGACTTCCGCCATTCCGCTTCTCTCGGTTTGTTTCGACGGAATGAACTTCCGGGAGTGGGTTGTTCACCTAAAGATTCAACTCAACAGCCAACGTCTATGGGGTCATCTCACTGGTGAGCACCCCTATCCGCCTCGGTCGAAGCTGCCCGTTCCACCCGCTCTTCCTGCTGGTGCGGATCAGGCGGCTCAAGAGGAGGCCAGTGCTGCACTGGAGGAGGCTCTGGAGCTCTACCAGTCTGAGCTGCAGGCCTATGAGCGATGGCAGGAGACCGAGGCTCATGCTATCGCCATCCTGGTGGGTAGCGTGATCGTGGTTATCTCCATGGATGTAGCGGAGAGGGAGCATCTTCGAGCTCACTACCAGTCGACGAGTGATGCTATGTACCTTTCAGTTGTATACCAGGTGCACTCTCTTCAGCAGCTTGATGTCACTGTCGATGACTTCTACCAATAGATGTCTGCGGTGTGACGTTAGCTTGACCTTGGGGTCGGATGTCTGTCGGACCTGCCCCTGCTGTGTGCGGCTTCGTGCTCACTAGGAGACTCACCATCTCTATGAGTTCCTAACGCGTCTCCGACCGGAGTTCGAGACTGTGCGGGCTCACCTTTTGACTCGCCACCCGTGCTCGAGCTTAGTGGAGGCTCTCACGGCTATACGTGCTAAGGAGGCTCGTCACCGTGGCACGGTTCAGTTGCAGGCTGCCTTGTTTGCTTTTGCACCTGCCACTTTGCCTGTTTCTTCAGCACTGGTCGTGACCTTTCCTCCAGCTCCTAGCGCACCACCAGCTGCTGCTTCTACTGCAGGTCTCCACTGTATCTACTGCCACATGTATCAGGATTGTTACAAGCAAAAGAGAGACCAGCGTCATCGGGGTGGACGTTCCCCGAAGGACTCTGGTGGTTCCTCCCACTCAGGAGCTGGCGCCTCTAATCAGGGCTCCTATGGTGATGCCTCTGGTGATGCCGCTCAGCAACTCCTCTCACTCCTTCGCCTCGGTGTCAGCTTGTCCTCAAGACTCCTCGGGATCAACTTGTCTGGCTCT
The DNA here is from genome assembly GCA_017311315.1 of Dendrocalamus latiflorus. NCBI lineage: Eukaryota > Viridiplantae > Streptophyta > Magnoliopsida > Poales > Poaceae > Dendrocalamus > Dendrocalamus latiflorus. Next base: position 4,738,946 of record CM029665.1, on the reverse strand, counting down.
TGCTTCTCAGCGGTCTTCCACGCCTTCGCCTCCTCCTTCATCAGGTACTCTGTCTTCGTGGATCTTGGACTCTCGTGCTTCTTTTCACATGGCACTAGATTCTACTCACCTCACATTGCTGCATCCCACAATTTCCTCTTTCACTGTTCACATTGCAGATGATACCTCTCTTCTTGTTGCAGGTTGAGGCAACCTTTCCACTTCCACTTTTCATGTTACTGCAGTTTCTCATGTTTCTCAGCTTACTATGCAGCTTATGTTGGTTGGTCAGATCACTGATCATAACTGTCGTGTTATTCTTGAGTCTTGACTCTTTCTGTTTAGGATTGCCACACGGGGACTCTGCTTGGTACTGGCCCTCGACGCCCTGATTTGCAGCGTCTTTGGGAGCTCGACTGGCTCCATCTGCCTTCCGCTCTCTCCACCAGCCAGTCAGCCCCTGCTACTACCTCTGCCCTTGCCACGTCTACCTCCTTCGCTCGGTGGCACTATCTCGGTCATATTTGCGGATCATGCCTATCGTCACTAGTTGGCTGTGGTGTTCTTGGGTCTGTCTCTGAGGATACATCTTTACATTGTATATGTTGCAAGCTTGGCAAGCAGCTGCAGTTCCCTTCCCCTCTAGTGACTATTTCTACTCGTCATTTTGAACTTGTACACTCTGATGTTTGGGGTCTGGCTCCCTTCGTTTCGAAAGGGGGTAATAAATATTATGTGATCTTTATTGATGATTATTCTTGCCATACTTGGATCTACTTTATGTCCTCCTGCAGTCGGGTTCTCTCTATTTACCAGATGTTCGCCACCATGGTTCGCATTCAGTTCGATTTGCCCATTCGTGTGTTTCGTGCATACTCTGCTGGTATCTTTCGACTGCTTTGTGTCGCTCTCGCTAAGCAGGGTACTCTTCCTCAGTACCCTTGCCCTGGTGCTCATGCTCAGAACGGTGTCTCTGAGCATAAACATCGTCCCTACTTGAGATTGCTCGTGCTCTCATGCTTGCCTCCTCTGTTCCCTCTCACTTCTGGGCTGAGGCTGATTCCACTGCTGTTTTTCTCATCAATATGCAGTCTTCCACTGCCCTTCAAGATTTCTCGAGAGCGCACCAAACAGACCGCTCAGTCAATTGAGTGTGTTTTCCTTGGCTACAGTCTTGAGCATAAGGGTTATTGTTGCTACGACCCTGTTGCTTGTAGGATGAGGATTTCTCGAGATGTCACTTTCGATGAGTCCTGACGTTACTACCCTCGTTCCCCACAGTCAGGTGAGATTCTCTTGTTGAGTCGATCTCTTTTCTGATTTTTCTTGACTCTGCCTTCCACACCTGTTTCGACTCATCCTCCTGCTCCTTCACCTCCCTCTCCTCCAGTCGAACCTCTTCCACCTCAGTCGGAATTTGCTTCTCATTCTATTGTTGAGATCTCATCTTTTCCTCTGCACTACTCTCATCGTCCTTGGCCTACTTCAGTTGCGCCTCTGTCTTTGCTGGGTCCTGTTCCCAGCTCTTCTTCTTCATCCTTGCTGGGTCTTGCTACGCCCTCTCCTCCCAGATACAATCTTCGTGATCTCCACACTGTCAAGCTGCCTGAGCACTTCAGTTTTGTAGCCGCTGCCTCTTCTGAGCCTGACCTACCGTGAGGCTACCGCTCACCTTAAGTGGCAGCTCGCGATGTCTGAGGAGATTGCTGCTTTAGAGCGTACTGGCACTTGGGATCTTGTGCCCCTACTTGCGTGTCACTCCTATCACGTGCAAGTAGGTGTACAAGATCGAGACCGGCTCGGTGGTTCCCTTGAGCGCTACAAGGCTCGTCTTGTGGCGCGTGTTTTTAGCAGGAGCATGGTTGTGACTATGATGAGACTTCTGCTCCTGCTCTCCTTGCTGTGGCCTTTGTTCGTCAGTGGTTCATCTCTCAGTTGGACGTTAAGAATGCCTTTTTTAATGGTGAGCTGTGTGAGGTGGTCTACATGCAAAAGCCTCCTGGGTATTCGGTCCCTGAGGATACAGTTTGTTGCCTTTGTCGCTCACTTTATGGGCTCAAACAAGCCCATCGTGCTTGGTTTGACCACTTCTCTTTTGTTGTCACTGCTGCTGGCTTCTCCGCCAGTGATCACGACCCTGCCCTCTTTGTCCACACTTCTCAGGGTCGGACGCTCCTCTATGTGGATTATATGATCATTACTGGCAATGACTCAATATTTTGCCTTTGTGATGGAGCGTCTCAATGAGCAGTTCTTGATGTCTGATTTGGGTCCTCTTCGTTACTTTCTTGGGATTGAAATCACTTCATGCCTGAGGGCTACTATCTCTCCTAGGAGCGTTACATTCAGGATATTCTTACTCGCGCTTGTCTCATTGATCAGTGTGTGGTGGATATTCCTATGGAGCTTGGTGCTCACCTTTGGCCTACCGATGGCGAGCCTCTTGAGAATCCTACTCACTACCGTCATCTTGTTGGAAGTCTTGTCTACCTTGGCATCACTTATCCTGACATTTCTCACCCAGTTCATATCCTGAGTTGGTTCGTCTCTACTCCTACTCAACTCCACTACAGCCACCTTCGTGTTCTACGATATCTTCGCGGGACTATCATTCGTCACCTTTTCTTTCCTCGCTCCAGTTCTTTGTAGCTTCAGGCGTACTCTGATGCGACTTGGGCTAGCAATCATTTTGATCGCCGGTCTTTCTGCCTATTGTATTTTCCTTGGTTCCTCCTTGATTGCCTGGAAGACCGAGAAGCAGACTGCCGTTTCCCATTCAAGCGCTGAGGCTGGGTTGAGAGCCATGGCGTCGTTTACAGCTGAGATCACTTGGCTTCGGTGGCTTCTTGAGGATTTTGGCGTTTCCATGGTTGTCATGGCGTCGCCTAGGCGACGCCAAGTCGTCCTGGCGGCCGGAGGGGGACGCCGAGGCCGTTCGCCTAGCCTGCTCCCGCCGTTGACGCCGATCTTCGCCCGCTCCCGCCGCCGGCGTGGATCTCCAGCCTCCTTCCGCCGCCGACGTCCCCTCCGGTGGGGAGAGGAGGGCCGGACGCGGGGAGGTGAGGCGGGGAGGCGGCGGATCGGGCGCGGGGAGGGGAGGCGGGGAGGCGGCGGATCCGGCGTGGGGAGGGGAGGCGGCAGATCCAGCGCGGGGAGGGGAGGCGACGGATCGGGCGCGGGGCGGGGAGGCGGCGGATCCGGCGTGGGGAGGGGAGGCGGCAGATCCGGCGCGGGCAGGGGAGGCGGCGGATCCGGCGCGGGGAGGGGAGGCGCGGGCGAGGAGAGGAGGCGGCGGGGAGGGGAGGCGCCGGGCGGGGGGAGGAGGCGCCGGGCAGGGGGAGCGGGAGAGATGAGATGGGGGAGAGGCATCGGTATGTCTGGCGGCGCCTGGCTAGGGTTAGATATTTGGGTTGTTTGGTCATTTTGCGATTAGGTCCTTAAAATTCCTGAAAATTACGAACTGACCTCTTCTTTAATATATTTCTTCCGATTTAGACCTCCTGAGACATGGTTATTTGAATTATTTGTGCTATTTTCGGTCATATAAGGTATTATTTATCGTCTAACTACTATCGTCTAACTATCGCCGTGGCGGGCGCCTAGTCGACTAGGCGTCCAGGCGCTCCGAGCTTGCCTCGACTTGCCAGAGCGCTGTGACAACCTTGGGCGTTTCCACCATTGCACTGACTCCTCTCTTCTCAGACAGTATTGGCACGATCAACATTGCTCCAGATCCCGTGAAGCATGAGCTCACTAGGCATATTGGGGTGGATGCTTTATACATACGATAGCAGGTGCAAGACCAAGTTATTACTCTTCAGTATATGGGCCTGTTCTTTTCGGCTGCGGCTTATGGCTTTTGGCTGAAATTTTTGAATTTTGGTTGTTTACGGTACAGATTACGGAGAGACAGATACTCACTTGCAATTTTGGCTGGTACAGATGTTGGGCTTTTAACGTGTAGATTGTTTAACTTGTAGACCCCGTCTTGAGAAAATACTCCGTTTGAAAGTTAGGTACTGTAGCAGAAGCCAAAAGCCGATTTCAAAAGCCCAAAAGAACAGGCCCTATACCTTTGGAATTTCAGTTAACAGATTTCTTCATCAAGGCACAAACTAGAGCTTAGCATAGCTTCTAGCTCTCCAAACTCAGTGTTGTTGATCCACTGTGAGTTTGAGGGGGTGTTAGATATATGAATAGTTTAGGGCATGCTTATTAAGGCGTCGAGCGTCGCCTAAGCGGTGAGGCGCCCCCGGCCGGCAAGGCGTCGCCACTGCCTTGCCTTGCGCATGTATGGCGTCCGCCTCAGCACCAAGGCGTCGCTGAGGCGGCGATTAGGCGGAGTATGGCGGCGGGAAGGCTCAAGGCGACGCCATACGCATGGAGGTGAGCGAAACCAGAGAAAGAAGAGAAAGAAACCCTAGGTGGCGAACGGGCGAAGTACCTGGAGGCTGGAACCTTGGCGGCGGCCGGCGGCGCCTCCCTCCCTGTTTCCCCACAAGGTACTCCCCCTCCTCCCTCCCCCCCTCCTCCCCCTCCCTCCCCCCTCCTCTCCATTCGCCCAGCAGCAGCGCCGGCGCCAGAGACGCGGATCTGGTGCCGGGCGATGAGAGAGGAGGGTCGCTGGGGTCGTCGCCGCCGCTTCTTGGTTGGGAGGGAGGGGAGAGACGCCGCTGCTTGGTTGAGAGGGAGGGGAGGAGGAGAGGCTCGCCGACGTTGCTGGGGACGTCGCCGTCGCCGCTGGGAGTGAGGGAGGAGGGAGGCGGCGGTGGGAGTGAGGGACGAGGGAGGTGGCGGCTGGGAGTGAGGGAGGAGGGAGGGAGGCGGCGACGGCTTGAAATGAGGGAGGAGTGAGGAGGTGGCTGGGGTGCGGGAGTATTAGGTTAGGATATTTTACACTTGAGTCCCCAGAGATTTATGAAATTACAATTAGATCCTTTTAGGTCCTTCATCTCTTTAGATTTCTTCTGATTTAGTCCCCCAGAACTCCGTTTTCTTCGCCTTATGATGTGTGTAAGGCGTCGCCTCGCCTCACGAGTCACGCCTTACCGCTTAAAAGGTGTGAGGGGGTGGGTCGCCTTACCTCGCCTTAATAACCCTGGTTTAGGGTGTTCTTTGCATATTTCACATGTACATGTCATTTTGGACTTTGGTCCTGTGGAAATGGCTTCATTTCCAACAGATCTATCCTCAATTAAGTGGCATGAGTCTTGACTATATTTCTGAAAATATTTTATTTTAGAAGTAGATGTTGAAGAAAATATCCAGAAAGCACCCAATGGCTAAAGCTTTATTATCTGCATCGTGGGATCCCTGTATAGGAAATTCATGACATAGATATGACATATTCAGTTTTAAACTCGATAATGTTTCTATTGTCCTCAGGATTATAATAAATGCAGATGCCACATACATCAAAATGGTCAGCGAGCATTTTGATAGGTGCCATGGAATACTACTTCAGTATGTTGAGTTTCTTTCAAGTGCAGTAACTCCAACAACCTATGTTCAACTAATACCTCCGCTGGAAGATCTGGTTCATAAATATCATATCGAGCCAGATGTAATACTCCTATCTTGTGTACTATCTTTTTTTTTGTGATTGAGCTTATATCATTGTTTTATTACACCTCAACTTGAGTAAACACGATAGTGCTTTCACTTTATTCTAGGTTGCTTTTCTTATATACCGCCCAGTGATGAGGCTTTTCAAAAGCACTAATGGAGGTGACACCTGTTGGCCTCTGGATGACAATGAAGAAGGGGAGTCTGTATCATGTGATGATATGATCTTGCATGTTGATTCGTCTCGGAAGTCAATCATGTAAGTCTTTTATGAACATCTTCCATGAGTTTGCTTGTGCTTCATGGCCTTTTACTTGGTGATGGAGATGCTATAATAGTATTATACCATAGAACACAATCCCTAAATATCCTGTAACCTGCATTAATTTATACACTTTAACATGGGCCATTGGAGTTCGTATGCAAGATTCATATTTTGTTTGTGCATTTCAACGATCTATTCAACAGTATGGATTATCACATCTTAGTTATTTCATTTATCACCTTTTGGGTCATCTTGCTATGTACTTTTGTTATATTTCAATCATATATGCTTCTTGTAATCCAGTCCTATACTTCCTGTAGCAAGTTCCAGGTACGAAAGCTAGCTAGCTGGTTCCTCTATTTCTCCACAATTGTGTTCATTGTCCACAAAACCGTCAAACTTCTAGACTTTTGCTGGCTTACAACACAGTCAATACAAGTCTTTCAATGGGTATTTTTTTTTCCTCATTAGAAGTATAAATGTAAAAAATAAATTACAAAGAAAGAAAAGTTAAGAGAAAGTATACACCCTTGAGAACTTCAGAGCAGAATTATGAGAATTTGATCCCCACCTGTTTGCCATTAAAAAGATCTGGGAAGATCTTGAGATCATGGAAGCTGGTAGGTTTCACTATACCTTGAATAATTATTGCTTTCAAAAACCCATGAATTTAACTTTCGAATCCTCCTTGAGGCTAACTTTCGGTTCAAATATTTTCTGTTTCTAACTGAGAATGACACTTCTTTGACATACCTATGGTATTATAGGTTCTCGATTCACATGCAGTTCTCTGTATTTTGTTTTGCTACAGGTGGTCAGATCTTCTTAACACAGTCCGTACAATTTTGCCAACAAAAGCCTGGAATGGTCTTTCACCTGAATTATATGCTACTTTCTGGGGCTTAACACTATATGATCTTTATTTCCCAAAAGATCGTTATGATGCAGAAATCAAGAAGCTGCATGAAAATCTCAAACAACTGGAAGATAACTCAGATAACTCTAGCATTGCAATATCGCGACGTAAGAAGGACAAGGAGAGAATCCAAGATTTACTTGACAAATTGAACAATGAATCTCACAAGCACCAGCAGCACATTGCATCAGTGCTCCAAAGGCTAGCCCGTGAAAAGGATAAGTGGTTGAGTTCCAGTCCAGATGCACTGAAGATCAACATGGAGTTTCTCCAGCGTTGCATTTACCCACGCTGTACTTTTAGCATGCAGGATGCTGTGTATTGTGCTACGTTTGTCCAAACACTGCATTCTCTTGAGACTCCATTTTTCAACACAGTGAATCATATTGATGTCTTCATCTGCAAGACACTACAGCCAATGATCTGTTGTTGCACAGAATATGAAGCCGGCAGGCTTGGAAGGTTTCTTCAGGAGACATTGAAGATGGCTTACTATTGGAAGGTATGTTATTGCTTCAAGTGTGCTACACACTCTTTACCATAGTATTTACGGTAAAGAATGGGGGTAGCACATATTATTGGATAGCTTTCCTGCTGCTTATTACATTTTTTATAGTGCTTCTGAATTTTTATTTACAATATTTTGCAGAGCGATGAATCAATATATGAGCGTGAATGTGGAAATAAGCCAGGTTTTGCTGTGTACTTCAGATTTCCAAATAGCCAGCGTGTATCTTATAGCCAATTTATTCGAGTATGTTTTGCTCACTCCTTGAAGTTATATGTATCGTATAATTAAGTATTTTCTGTTTGTTTTGTCATTTCTCTTATGGAATTAATGAACATAAAGATCATAATAGAGCTTGTTTTGTGCTTTGATTGCAAGAACTTAGAAAAAATTTAGGCAGTGTTCTAAAAGGCGGCCGCCTAGGCGCTAGGCGACAGCCTCCCGCTAATTCTGCCGCCCGTCTAGCACCTTGGTGAACACTGATTTTAGGACTAAGCTACATACTTGTAGTGATGACTTTTATAATAGGACAAGTGGATAGCGACATGGAAACACTGCTCAATGTGGCTTATAAGCCGTGGCTTTTGGCTTTTTTTTTGTATTGTAGCGGCTGAAAATGTGCTATAGCAGCTATTAGTTTTTTCTGAATAATTAATTTAAAAAATAAAAAAATTATCATCACAGACAATACAAAAGAATAAGGGGAAAAGGGAAAGCCAAAAAACAAAACAAAAAAAAGACGAAATTAAGAAGCTAAAAGCCGAAGCCGTTTGGAGCAGGGCCAAATTTCCAAAAGTTGTAAACATGGCTTCATGGCTGTAATATGTTAAAAAACATAAGTCTATATATTTTTCAATTCAGGAATTAATCCCATATGGAATACTAGTGCACAAAACCATGTTTAGGAGCTTAACATTCTAACAATGTGATCCATTGGATGATGTTTGATGCACCAGATTTAGTTGGACGTATGGATGATTTACAGTTTTGCTAATGAACCCTGTCACAAATTCAGAAACTACATTAAAGGAACTCGGCCTCCTCGACCTAAATCTGGTGTATTCAATACTCGTCCAATGACACATATAGAGATAGCATGCTAGTACCTAGATATAAAATACCTCCCTAATTAGCGTAATTTTTTTCTACTCTGTGTAGTTTGTCATTGGCTACATTTGCAAAAATGTGGCTAAGTAGCGTATTTCTAAAGAAGCAGAGTTCCTCTTTTGTTTCTTATACCAGATGCATTGAAGGCTCAGTTCTTGTATTGTATTTTTGTCATGCTGTGATCAGAAACAATCAGATTCCAAATGTGGGGGTTGGTGCTGCATGTGCAAGACATGCTGGCTTGAGTGAGCTGTACAGTAGGATTGGTCATGTGTGAGCTCTGAAATAGAAGTGTAGTGGCAACCTAGCTTTGTATTGTGTAAATGTGAATTTTTTACCCACTGCATATATTTCTGTTTATAAGTATCCCCCCACCCACTTTTTTTTGGGGGGGGGGGGGGGATGCATGTGTCAGCATGGGTTCACTTCAGAGACTAATATTTATTGGTCATTGCTGATTTTGCTGTATATTTTGGTCATGTTCACAGTTATCTAATATCTTAGATTCATGGGGTCATCCTTTGATTTGTAATTTTCTTTACATTATATGTTTTTGAACGTTCTTTTTTTCTTCTTTACTTTTGAAAGGTTCATTGGAAGTGGAGTTCAAGAATCACCAAGGTGCTTAATCAATGTATGGAATCAAAAGAATACATGGAAATCAGAAACGCCCTTATTGTGCTCACAAAGCTATCTAGTATTTTTCCTGTGATTCGTAAAAGTGGTGTCAATCTCGAGAAACGGGTAAATCCATTATTACTCATGATTCGTGATATGCTTCTGGACTATTTCTTACCAATACATTTTTCCAGGTTGCTAAGCTAAAAGGGGATGAAAGGGAAGATCTGAAAGTTCTGGCCACTGGTGTAGCTGCTGCTTTGGCAGCTCGCAAGGTAAGTGTTACATCTTTCGTAATTGGTACTTTTTTGGGCCTACCATTAGACAGCCAGTCATGTCGTGTGTGATTATGAGACTTACATGTGGAATGCTCAATATTTTGCAGAGTTCATGGCTATCTGAAGAAGAGTTTGGCATGGGTCACCTTGACGGCTTGACCTGAAGCCAGTGCCAGCAAAATCTGTTCCTGGTAAATAGAAACTACAAAAGGTGTTTTTTGTCCAAACCAATGTGATCAGCTTGAGCATGACTAATCTTTGGATCTCCTACAGGAAATCAGTCAATAGATCCCTTGACAGCAAATGACCAGTGTGTTCGTGCAAAATCTACAGAAAGTAGACATGAAAGGTCAGAAGGTGCCATGAAGCCCGATGCTCAACAAAAGAAGAATGCCTTGTCTGCAAATGGATCTGATAGTCAAATACCATCTTCCTCTGCACAAGGAAAAGTTTCAGGGGTTGTACGTGGTGCAGATGAACCTCCAAAACTTGTGTCTGATGAAGGAGTTAAGGTTTTGAAGCCTATTGCAGAATCTGAGGTACCTCCCAGTTTATCATATGGATAAGTTAACCTATTATATAAATAGGGTAATTTATAGTGCTGTATTATGTTTGGATGCATACAAGGATAGAAAAACTGGTACCGGGAACTTCCCGTCCGGCGGCCGGTAATGGTAACTGCCGGTTACCGGAAAAAACTGGTTGAAATTCAAATATCAAAATTTGAATTTGGGTTGTTTTCAAACTGGTAACCGCTCCGGTTACCGGAAAAACTGTTGAAAACCGACCAAAAAAACACAAAAAAAATGCCTAAACTAATCTAAGAAGTGTATTATGGAGTCATAAATATAAATTTACATTTGAAAATTTATTCCTTTTTTTACCAGTTACCGGCCAGTAATCGTCGGTTTTTCTATTCCTGGATGCATAGCAGTGAGCAATTTTGTGCTGGATATTTACCTTTATCTATTTCTAATTGTTTTTACTACGACAGACAAGGGCACCACAAAAGCGTGGTGCACACAATGTTGGGAAGGTATCTAAGCATGATACGGTAAAGGAGGATGCCAAATCTGGGAAATCTACCAGCAGGGGTGTTAATCAACAAGCCTCTGCTGTTCCTGTTGATAGAGAAGTATTGTCTCAGACAGCTGATGGTGTGCAAGATACCAATTGCACTAGTTCTTTGGTTGGTACCAATGGTAACATACATCCGGCGCCACGAAAGGTATCAACCTCCTCCCAAAGATCAACAGTGTTGGCTACACATAGCGGTGGAACAGCTAATGCCTCTGGTGAATCTACTGACTTGATTGACTCTACCGTGAAACAGCAAAAAAGATCTGCTGCAGCTGAAGAGCAAGATAGAGCAGTTAAACGGAGGAAAGGAGAGATTGAAGGCCGGGATATTGACTTGACAGAACACAACACAGACAAGGAAAAAAATTTGGACTCGCGATCAGTAGATAAATTTCATTCTGTGGATCATGAGAAGAGTGCTAGTGAGGAACCAAACCTAAGTAGGACAGAGAAATCAAAAGAAAATTTTGATGAGAAATATGACAGAGATCCTAGAGAAAAAGCAGAGCGAACTGAGAGGCGTCGTGGGGATGATGTGGTTGAGAGATCAATAGACAGATCATCGGAGAGGAGAGAGCGTTCTATTGAAAGGATGCAAGACAGAGGGACAGATAGAGCTCCTGAAAAAGGAAGAGAAGACATGAATAAGGAGGAGAGGAATAAAGTTAAGCATGCTGAACCCTCCATAGATCGTGCACATCCTTCTGATGAACGGTTCCGAGCGCAAAGCTTGCCACCGCCTCCACCTCTTCCAACAAGTTTTGTACCCCAATCAGTTGGTGCTAACCGAAGAGATGAAGATAGTGACCGAAGGGGTGGTAGCACCAGGCATACTCAACGGTTGTCTCCCAGACGTGATGACAAAGAAAGGTGGTACTTGGAGGAGAATGCTTCATTGTTGCAGGATGATGGGAAGCACAGAAGAGAGGAAGATCTCCGGGATAGAAAGCGTGAAGATAGGGATGTTTCATCAAGCAAGGTAAATATGTCTTTACCCCCTCACTCTTTTGTGATCTGTGACCATTGTTCTCCCTTGCTTAGTTCTATAGATAAAAGTTAAATGTGTCGCTGTGCTCGGTACTTGTTCGCTTTGTCACTTGACTGCTGTATGGCTCTACTGAATTCACTTCAGAGACATGCAATTATTCCTTTCGTGAGTTTGCTGTAACCCAAAGAGCATGGTTGTTTGACTTGCTAATCCTTTGTTGTTTGTATAGGTTGATGACAGGGATAGGGACAAAGGTAATATTATGAAGGAAGACTGTGACCCAAATAATGCTTCCAAACGGCGAAAGATTAAGAGAGATCAATCTGCCTTAGAAGCTGGGGAATACACACCTTCTCCACAGCCTCTCAGCCATGGAGCTGGTAGCTCACAATTATTTGAAATACGAGAGCGAGAAAGAAAGGGTGCTATTTCACAGCAACAGCATCGGGTATCACATACTATTGCTGATGAACTTCCTAGGGTGCATGGCAAGGATTTAACAAGCAAGACAAGTCGTAGGGAGGCTGACCAGTAAGTTTAGGAAATAATAATTTCTCGTTAAAGTAAGCATTGCACAGTTTGCATTAATTTGCACAATTATACACTTTGCGATGTATCTTTCATATCTTGGTTGTCATGTGAACCACACAATCTGTTTTGTGTGAAGATCAATCTTATATTGACAGAATGAAGTCGCTAATTCTTCACTTTTACAATTTCCCCCGTAAAATACCTATGTTCTACACACGAAGTCACAGACTACAAATACCTTGTGCAAATTGTAGATCATTCTTTTTTCTGAGCTCTTTTAGCATACACCACTCACCCCTAGGGAGGTAAGATTGGTAGACAAATTCTAACTATTCATGATGAAAGATAAATTTACTCAAGAAAAAATAGTTTGCTATTCCGGGTTACCAAGTTGTTAGGCTGATAAAGAATGTAGAAATTCCACCATTCCACCTTCCTAAATTGCAGATCACATGGTGCCACACACTCAGCGGGGCACTGTGTAGCTGGCAGCAAACCAATTACGTTCCAAGAACAATACCTCTACATCTGATTGCATCGAAAAAGAGGTTTTTGATCCTTGTGCAACCACTCTTGGTTTCATTTAGTCTTCGTCTTGTTCAATTGACTGACATATGTCTGGCCTGTACATTCATCAGATGATGATAGTATGTACATACACTAATTCTCATGTTTATGACAACGTACAAAAAGCTACCTCACACAACCAGTTCAATCGAGTGGTCTTACCAAGAATTGGTTGCTTCCAAATTAGTTTTTTCCTTTTATAGTGAATATTGAGATTTATGACCTATTTAATACATACAAAAGTGAATAATCACATTGAAATGAGTAGGCTTAATCTTACTCTTAAATACATCGAGGTCATAAGGTATACTAGAAATAAATCGGTAAATCCTGCAGAAAAATGATCGCTAGTACGATTTATTTTCAATTTCTGCGCAACATTTACTGTATTGTAACATCTTCTGCTTGAGCAGCAATTTTTGGTCAAGTTTCTAACAAACCTTGTTTAAAATGCAGAATGCATGAGAGAGAATTGGAAGAGGGAAAGCGGCCAAGAACTGAAGCAAAAAGGAAGCATCGGAAGTAGGCTGTGAGAATTTTGATCAGTGCAAAATAACGCGAATTTACTTGAGCTACATAAAGAAGCGCATGATCAATAGCCAACAAGATCACGTTTTCTTGTAGCCAGAAAACGTATCTTGCATATTTACACAGACCATTCAAGGGTGTATGGCTCACACCATGGTTTGTCAGAAAGATGTGCTTCGGCTGAAGGGGCCTGAGAATCAATCCTTCTGCGGAGTACCATGAACAGCATCAGGAGATAAGCCGTGGTTGAAATATATATATATTGCAAACAAGGTGGAATGCAAGGAACAAACTTATGGGCCATATTTAACTTAGATTTTGTACTGTAAACAAGGATGAGCAGGTTGCCGTCCAGCTATTTTGTAGTTCATACGAACTGCAGATATGCTCGTTGTAGGAAGCATCTGGATTGCCATTTTTTGCACTACCTAGGAATAATAGAAGTGGACAGACTGGATTGTACATAGTGCAGTAGCAATGCTTGCATGAATCTATTTTTGTGTCCGGTTTTGCTAGAAGTTTGCACTGAGATGATTGCACCGTCGCACGTCATGCTTTACGTAATTGTGTGAACGATTATGTTTCGGTTATTTTTCCAATCGCCTCCTTCCTCCCGTTGGGCGATTGAAGCCAATCACCTAACGGCCAGGCAACAAAGTTTCAATCGCCTGACCACAGGGTGATTGCATGTGGAGTCGCCCACCCATAGGGCGACTACAAACCCCGTGAATTTTGTAGACTTTGTGAATTTTGTAGATTATAACTAGAAGATAATTTGCTGGATTTGTAATAAAAGATTATGGTCTTTGTATGTTGTAGGAGCGTAAAAAAATTTGTGAAATTTTTTTAAGAACAATTGACCTTAGAACGATCGGTAAGTATGACGATAAGTGATATTATGATGTTACTAGGAATTCATATACGGAGGAAAACTGGTATGTTAATATTGTTTGATGACGTGCTATGTGAATAATTGAAGACGAAAAGACGAGGAAATAAGTTTGTCTGAATTTAAATAAACTTTATAATACAGTTGAGAGTATTATGCCACGTACTTTTTTATTACATGCATAACATATAGCATCATGTGCGACCAACCCACCCAACTGCTCGTACGACCTACTGTGTGGATCGGAGCCATTTTTCCTTCTTTGCCACCTCGGTATTGAACTCCTCAACGACCTCTTTTGCCTTAGTCGCTATTTCCCTCTTTTTCTCGCACTTCCTCTCGCGAGCCTCCCACTCCCTACGCATGCACGCCTCGAGATGAGCTTTCATCTCGCGTTGTATACACAGAGTTTGCTTATTCTTGTGGTGCTCATCCCGGATGTCGGATGACCTTGCGACATTCCACTCCTTGAAGTCGAGGGCCCATTGGTCCTCTAGGTGGATTTCAAGATCGATCCATTTGCGGTAGCTACATAGGAGTTCCGAGGACTGTGGAAACAGGGGAGAGATTGTTAGTGCGTACTCTAAAGGAGAAAAGGTAGGGGAAAACAGTGTACCTAGTCCTTATCGGCTGCCGATAGGTTGCGGTGTCTAGACGGTGATCGGGGTAGTCACTGGAGTAATTTGCACAACCCCAGTAACACATACTTAGGCTGAGGCGGTGCTTAGACTTGAAGAATTTGCACGGGTCCTGGCACCAACAAACGGGGCGTCTTCCCTCTGGTGGGTTTTGCGGTGAATGCTCGATAGGAACGTTCGGGATAGAGTTGTTGCTACGGGGCGCGTCATTGCGGGGAGCTGACCTCATAGCACGCTGAGCTTGTTCTACCCGGGCCGCAGCAGCCCTTACTTTCTCATCGCAGGTGGCAGCTAACTGTGCTAGGTCACGGGTCTCCTCCCATTGCTTCATCATCTTGTCCCATTGCTTCTTCTACGTTTTGTCCATCCTAGTGTGGTGAAGCAAGCGTCGGTGTCGTGTAGGATTTGCTTGTGTAGTGTTCTATGAGAAATCTCTTCGACCTCCTTTTATAGAGCCCCTTATTGCCTTGTCGGTACATGAAGGTGCATGTGTGGTCCCGTCACTGCGCAAAGCTGGCGCATACGGTCTTCTCACTGCGCAAAGCTAGCCCGTGCTGTCATGTCACTGTGAAAAGCTGGGACGTCATGTCATGTCACTGAGCAAAGTTGGCCCGTGCGGTCATGTCGCTGCGCAAAGCTGGCGTGTGCAGTCTTCTCAGTGCTTAAAGCTGGTGTGTGTACTCTTGTCGCTGGTGAAAGCTGGCGTGTGTAGTCTTATCGCTGCTCAAAGCTAGTGTGTGTAGTGTTGTCGTTGCGGAAAGCTGGCCCATGTGGTCTTGTTGTTGAGCAAAGTTGGCACATGCGGTCTTCTCAGTGCGTAAAGCTGGTGTGTGTAGCATTGTCGCTGGTGAAAGCTAACGTATGTAGTCTTATCGGTGCTCAAAGCTGGCGTGTATAGTCTTGTCGCTGCACAAAGCTGCCCGTGTGGTCTTGTCTCTAGGCAAAGCTGCCATGTGTTATGAATGGCGCTGTGACACTGCAGTTACGCTATAAAGTGAATGGACGAGGCATTACTGGTTGGAACAGCTATCTTCTCCATCGTAGAGTAAGCCACCATGACAGACGTCGAGGGCCCAATCGAACATGGGTCACCAACGGAGGACCTTCTGCTCGAAAGGAATAAGAACTTCGGCGCTACATACTGCTTGTTGCCAAATAGGCGCACTTAGCCAGTGTGGCTGAAATGCAAACACATGTAGGACGTGGTGGTGCAGGTAGTAGAAGGCCATATGGATGACGATCGACGTTTCTTTCGATGCCCATACTCTAGGGTACAAGTTCGCACTTGTCTATTTTGTTGTACTACTAATAGAGTTTCAATATTAACGTTCCTTTGTAACAGATGGATAAATGTGACTTCATGCGATGGATTGATCCTCCCCATGAACGGTATGTTGTGATGTACGTGCATACGTTGTGGGAGTGAATCGCTGATTTGGAGGCACGGATTGACAGTCTTGAAGAGCAGAACGATGACCTTCGTTAGCAGATGGAGCGCGAGAGGGGCAATGAGGAGGTAATCAACATAGGGAGTTCGTACGACCCAACATACTGCTGCGCGAACCCTAGCTGTATATGTGCTTGCCACTACAACGACGGCCAGCCACGTTCGAGGTGGCCCCCTCAGCAATACTCCATGTGGGTACCATGAGGCTCCTTCCACATGTAGGCAACGATGTGTATGTTTGTACCGTTGTACTCAGGACTATTGTTCGTAATAATTTTCAATGTCGTTAAGCATGTAATTGAATGGTTCGTACGTTGCTGTGGTTGCCATCAATGCAGTTCACTATTCATTTCGTGCAGGCATCGTGAAGGTAAGGAGAAGTTGAAGTAAGCTCGCCACAGTATTATAAATATCACTACGTAAACAACAAACGTAAATAGTACATTAACAAAAAAGTGTACAATCAGCACTACTGTCTCCCAACAGCATCCCTAGCCCCCCTTTGTCGCCACCCTGGCCCCCTCTGTCTCCGCGTCTGTGTCCTCCCATATGGCCCCGCTTGGGCATCCTCCGCTGCAACGGGTGACGATGCCATGACAATGTAAGACGATCAAGAGGCCGTCGCACCCGCCCCTGAGCCGGTGCACTAGTGAGGGTATTTCCGGAGAGAACCTCTAGTGGTGTGGCCCGAGGTACAGAGCTCGACGCCTGCTCGGGCCAGTCCGAAAAGTACTGGTCCAGATCGTCTGGGCCTAGGGAGACCCCTATCCCTGCTTGGGGAAGAGAAGATCTGCAATACAAATATCGTTAGTTCGTAAGATAAAGCATTGGGATAAAACCGAGAAGAGGCGAAGCGTACACTCAATTGGTGCCATCGCGTCTGGAGGAGGGATGTACGGCACGGAGTACACCCTCTACATGGGAAAGCCAGAGATGTACGAAGGACGCGCAAATAGCTACCCTGGCGGTGTACGAGGCCGTCCCCAGGCAAACCCCCCAGCCTCGTCCGAATGAGGTGGTGTAGGATATGCCCAAGTAGAACCTTCAGAGTGATGCCACACCGATCAAGGCAGTATCGGTGGACGAATCATCTCAGCGACATTGCCATTAGGGAATATTTAAAAATTACATGTAACGTACCACAATGTGAGGTTCCCGCGCGAGGTGCACGGTGTACGTGTCTGTCGGAGTGACGATGTGTACGGTGGGCTAGTCAACGACATGTACGAGCCTCGTACATGTCTGCGGCTGGTACCAGCGCAGGTACTCCGCGTAGTCCCTGCTGTCGAAGAGGCGGTCCTCCTCCACGCGGTCATTAAGTGCGCCCTCCCACGGTGCAGTCCACCCTTCCATCTTCAACGTCCAGTCCGTGTCGCATTTCACTCCCTTTCTAGAGTGCCTGCTTACAGGATCATTTCGTTAGTACTTACCAAACAAATAGTAAGTACAAAGAGATTTATGAGAGGCGGTCACTCATGCGTGCACGCTCAGTGGTAGCGGTGGTCCTCTATGAAGATGTCGTACACAAGTTTCTGGCGCGTCAGCCAGAAATCCTAGTCACGCCAGCAAAACGTAGATAGCCTGTTAAGAGTGCGGTCCTGCAGTGCCATAGGTGAGTACGGCTCCCAGCACATGTCGTCAGCTGTGAGGCGGTCGAATTTCTCCACAAAGGGTAGATACACCCGCGTGACTTGGACATGCGCAAACTATACTTACAAGGAATAACAGTTGTTACGTACGTCCATCGTTAATACGAAGGAAATAGCTGATTGTCATATTACTTACCCGTCGATGACACCAGAGAGAATCCATCGTCGGCCGGTTGACGTCTCCCCTGGGGTACATCTCTACCCCGTACGGATTCATATCCTCTAGCAAGGGTCGTCCAAGGCTAAAGCGCTCGAATGACCACAGCTGTAGTAGCAGCGGATAGCCCGCGAGGATCGAGTTCGCCTTGGTCCTCAAGCACGCGTCGCACAAGCCATGATAGGTCACGGTAAGTGCGGCTAATCCCCAGCTGACCTGAGGGCCGTCGGCGATCACCCTAGCATGAGCGATGAGGCGTGCGTCAACAATGTTGCCGTGGATGGTGGTGAAGAGCACCCAACCAAACAGCCATAGCAAGTACGCCTCCAAGTGGTGCGAGACCTACTGATCGTTCGTATCTGGATCCATTCACTCCACCTGAATGCAAACAAGAAGTTATTAGTACATAATAGCGGAAATGAGAGCTTACATGACCGATTATAAAGAGCACATACTCGAAACCTTGCGAGGCACCTCAGCAATGGCCCATGTGTTTGACTCGTCAGGAAGATATAGTAGTCATCCGCGGCACCCGGCGTAAGGACACCCTCAAATCTGGCGAGCAGGTCCGCACGCCACCCGGCCAAGGCCTCCGGTAAGAAGGCAGCAACTCCCGCGATCAGAAGACCAAGCAGTAGGGACACATTCTGTAGAGTAGGCGTCATCCATGTATGCCATAATTTTCGATGAATATAATGCTCAGGGATTGGCCGCATGAAGTGCGGCATTCGCGTGCCTCTCCCTGAAGTAGCCGATTGTGCTGTGAAGAACACCTTCCACGATGGCAACAAGGGGATGAGAACGAAGGCCCCTGAGAACCCAATTATACACCTCTGCAAGGTTAGTCGTCATTATGTTGTACCTTGCATCGTCCGTGTCGTGCAACAGCGACCACTTATCCAATGGTTCTCCCTCGATCCATTGCGAGAAGCACTTGATGTTCTGTGAGTTTCTCCTTCTTGGACCAGCTGGGTTAGGCTCATCGAGTGCTGGCAAGCATTCTGGTTGTGCTGCCCCAGGCATGACCGGCCCCTTGCTCCTCTCATCGACGTGCTTCCTGTTGTGCTCATCCCACAAAGCCCATAACGCATAAAATTTTCTCCGCTGGTTCTGCATAACTAGCCTCTTGAATAGCTTCATCAACAGTTGCTTTGGGAACTGTTTGAAGAAGTTTGCCCCTAAGTGACGAATGCACCATCTGTTCCTCATATCCGGCCAAGAAAAGGGCTTCTCATGGTTTTCCTGAAGTTTTCTTATGGCCTTTACAATCCTGGCGTGGTGATTGTGGCTTCCAGACAACGTTGTTGTCGCCTAGCCGTTGGGCGATATGCTCCAGTCGCCCGACCATTGGGCGACTGGAGCCTATTCCTGTAAAAATGTTGTCATGAGTATATTTCTGTTATTTTTGAATAAAAAATATATTATTAGCACAAAAAATTCCTCTCTTCTTGGCCTCGGATTTGGCAAAGAATTCCGTCCACTCGTCCGTAAGAATAAAAAGCGGCTCCTCTTCTTCCTCGAGAAAAAAACCTCCTCTCCTCGCTCCCCTTACAGCGTCGGTTCCTCCAAATCTTTGGCTGCCTCTCCATGCATCCTACACCTAACCAAGGAACCAATTATGGGAGCGTTCGTATTAATTTTTGCTAATGATTTTTTTCTGTGGTTGAAGTCTTTTGGCTTAAAATAAATAGTAATAGCTGAAAAAATATCTTTTAGAAAGAGGGGTTAAATGATGCAAAAGTGAGAGAGGTGCGTGCGCGAGAACTGAGCGCTATGAATGGGGTATATGATACGTCCATGACCTGTGATTTATCCTCGGAGCAAAACAGGAGCGAAAGAAGTGGAGAAGGTAGGTGTCCATTTTGGCTTCTCCAAGCAACAGGACCTATAATCGAACCACTCTAGAAGGAACCAACATGGCTTGCTACGTCGTGGTGTATACCTATCTGGCCTCGCAGCATGGAGCTGTTCTTGCGACTACCAGGGCAGCGCCATCGAGTACAAGTGAGCGTTGGAGAACAAGTGGGGATACGACTGTTGGTGGTGGTGGTGGGCGGGTGGGACGGCGGCGAGCAAGTGCGTGTTGTGGCGGCGGAGGTGGATGTTGTGGTGGTGGTGCTGGGGAGGTATAGTAGGTGGTGGTCAGGGGCGGAATTGCAATGAAAACAATTAGGGTTCACCACTTTTCTATACATATAACAACATATATTATTTTTAAACAATATTATGCTAAATAGTAATGTTTCTGGTAATTTTTAGCATCAATATTTCAATAGAACCGATGATAGTGTATGATAATAAAGTAGTGATCAAAATGCTTGCCAATATAAAGAAACCCGATAAAAATATTAGTTAGTTACAGTAAATTGAAGGAACTAATGACGAAATCACAAAGTTGTTCAGCATTGGCAATGGCCTATTAAAATAGAATACAATTACTTAAAATCTTCAAATAAAAAACAATAGAATTATTAAATATAAGTTAATGCATTACCTTTTTAGTATTTACGTTCTTCAAGTTCATAAAGCTTTGAACCATAACATCATTGATAATTTTTGTCAATTCTTGTTTCTCCACATAGCAAATAAGTATGTCATTAATAAAATCATCATCAAGTAATTGAAAATTTTAATTAGATATTTGTATGTTTAACAGTTCAAGAATAATATAATAGAAAAATATGTCTAGTAGCTTACTTATTATCAAATACTACTATTTTGTCTCCGATTTACAAGGAGCTAGGCAGGTATTTTAAAATCAAAATCAAAATTAAAATCTTAAGTCTTAACCTTACAATTCGACAAAAATCAATCAACAATCATTACATTGAAACCCTAACTTAAAATTTTAGCCCCTGATCTTGAAATAAATCGAAAGAAATAAGAGAAATTTAGAACAAAATACATACTAATCGGGTGGACCCAAGCTTTCTTCGACTGGCGAGGGCGTGAGGCAATAGGGACTAAGTGCATCGCGGCGAGATGGTAGACAAGGGCAGCATGTGGCGCTGATTTCTCCCATTCTCCAACAACCAGTCGCTCTCTAGCTGAGTGTGTTGTGCAGCGGGCGTGGTGCACATCTCCTGGCTAACCATGTGACATGAACAAGCATTGAGGGACGCCGTGGTCTGTTGCGGTCCTCTCTTTTGGGCTGGCTCAGCCTGTTGTAGTTCTCTCATGGGTTGAGAGAAGCGGAGGCTACTCATGGACTAATGCTAGCTACTAGAAATTTAGGTTTTCTGGTGCTTTCTTCGTTGGGTTTTAATGATGAAACCGAGTTCATTGAGTTTAGACTGAGAAGTTCACACATCGACTGGAGGTGCTAGTCTCTACTATTTTTTTAAAAATCTGGTGTGCTATGACACTGGAGGCCCTAACTTAGTTTCACCTATGGTGGCGGTGTGAAGGGTGTGACGGGGACACGAAGCTTAAGTTAGAGGTGTGCAGTTGCCTCCTCCCCCCACGTGTGGTGGTGGTGTGAAGGGTGTGACGGGGACACGAAGCTCAAGTTAGAGGTGTGCAGTTGCCCCTCCCCACCCCCGCCAGGCACCGTCCAAAGCCATCAAACAGTCCTTCCTTCTGTTACTTCACATGTTTTCCCATCAGACTCATGTCCTCTTCCTCGATGAGAAAGAAAACAAGTATGCTACCGACGCTATTGGAGTCGGCAAGTACAGCCGGCCACTGACGGCGAAAAGGACCGACCGTAGGGACTACATGAGTGAAATTGTGGCTAAACGGAGAAGGCGAACATCTAGTTCAACACAAATTGAACAAAATCTGGTCTCATCGCTTCATAACACAAATTGAACGCAAGATGCAGCATACAACGCTAAATCCGTGTTGGTTTCCTTAATGAAGCTGGAGAATTAAAAAAAAAGGTGGAGAATTCAAAAAAAAGGAGACCTAGCCGTGGAGAATAACTGTTTAACAGCATACGACCTGTGGTAAGTACTTATAGCTAATCTCGGAAGACAATACTCCTGCTGAGAGAAGAGCCAATGGCACAAGTGAGGTTTATGCCATGCTTCGAACAGAATCAGCTTTGCATAAAAAAGCAACCCAGACATTTTGACCAAAACATCCTAATACCCAGAGTTCAAAGTTTAAAACAATCACAAAATAGCCACTCATCCGTTCAACAGTTGACAACGCAAGATAGCATAGGCACGCCCTCCTCCATGACTGCACCTAGGACTTCAATGATCGCGAATAAATGACAGAAGCGCGAATAGTAGAACATGAAGGTTTTACATAAGCCACATCAGGTCCTAAAGCTCATTATTTTAATTTTTGATAGTCAGTGCTCTTCTTAAAAGGCATCCTGCCCTCCAGCCCCACCGAAACTGCTGTTGCCATAGCCTTGGTTGCCGCCGCCGTAGCCACCACCACCGCCACCACCACCGTAGCCACCGCCACCGCCACCCCCAAAGCCCCGGTTCCCTGCCGGTCTCTCATTCGCGAAGTTCACACGGATGCTCCTCCCTTGAAGATCCTACAAGAAATGGAAAGGCATTACACACTGAAGCCTAGCAAGAGTATACTGTATATATTAAACATTAGCAATTAGGTAAAGGCAGACACAACAAATTAGAGCATTCATCAGGGAGGTAGGGAAGGAAATGAAACACCCTAACAATACAAATGAGCATCATGAAAGGCATCCATCTGCATCTTAACCCCATTCACATGCTATAGATATTGAATTGAATCCCTCAACAAGATAACATATTTATCTGGTGTAGTATTCCGAATGTGCACTTGGTTCATTTAGATTTTAGACAAATGCTACTATTCAGTAACTCTACTTACAACAAAGCACGGGTCTAGTTCTAACTCACCTGACCGTCCATGCTAGACGCAGCATTCTTTGCATCCTCACCATTGGCGAAGCTCACAAAGCCAAACCCTCTTGACCTTCCAGTTTCTCTGTCAACAATTACCCGAGCTGCAACATGAAAAATATTTAGATCTTGAAACAATAAATATAACATAAAATGAACCAGATAGGAACAAACGACAGACAAGAATGATGACATCAATATTATTCGACAAAATGCTTAAGCATTTCTACACATTTAAATCTTCAAACACAAAGTATAACATTAAATGAACGGCATCAGAACAAACAGCAGATGACTACGAAATTATTTTCATGTATTGCTACACACAACAAGGCTCAAAGTATACACTAACCTTCAACGACCTCCCCAAAGCTAGTAAAGGCATCTTTCAGCGAGACATCGTCAGTACCCCAAGAAAGACCTGAAAAAGGACACGGGATAAGTCCTGGTGAGCTAGACAAATTTGTGTGCATACATCAGAAGTGAAGAAAAAAAAAGTAAACTCACCGCCCACGAAAAGCTTGGTGGACATGAGCCGAGCAGCATTGAACATGGCAGGAGCTGAGCCGGTCGAGGCACTGCTCACCAAAGCACTGTGCCTAAGAAGGCTTCCGAGCTTGTTGAAAGCCGCCATGGAGGAATACTAAATCTGCACAGATACATAAGCACACATCTTCAATCATCAGCAAGAGAAAGAACCAAAGAGACAAACAAGGATAAACACTAGCAATCATACACATGAATTTCTGAACGACACTGCAACAAGTATGATGCAAATCTGCTATTGTTCAAGAGTTTCTGGCGCAAACTTCCAAAGAAACATGATATCTGATCTTTTATGCCACACAATCCAGCTCACGCACAAGATTAATCTAAACCAAACCAACCTAACTAGATACCCCAAATCACAACAAACCAGAGGGGTTCGACCCTCTTCAGCCAAGGATCTCAGGTCAGTTACATGTTCAAACCGCAGACTCCCACTCGAAAAGTTGCAATCCGTACCACCATGACAACATCCGAAAACGAAAACAAAAACAAAAACAGCAAAACGAACGTCAAATTCCCCTTTCCCCTCCCTACTTTCCGAAGGCAAGAATCGGGTATTAACAACACGCATCTGAAACCCTCCCCCTTTCCTCGACCCGACCCCCCAAGAATCGATCCCCCGCCCCGTCCCCTCTTTTGAGACTACAAAACAGTCAATCTAGCAGAAGACAGCGATAATGGATCACCAGATCCGTCGCGACACGGGAGCAATAGATCAGATCGAGAGGAGCAAGGTAGGAGGGAGACGCACCTGAGGAGGGTGGAGGAGGCGAGACGGCTGGGAGGGGAATGAAGCGGAGGAGGCAGGCGGGTTGGGGTTTAAGAGAGAGGCTGCGGCGGCGGCTAGGGTTTTGTGGTGCCTTGCATCCCTATGTGGGACTCGGCAGAAAATATCTCTTTCATTTGAACGCATGATGAAAATATCTTGCGGCTGGCTGGATATCAATAAGATATTAAATTTGCCACGGGTACCTTGATTTCTACCTGAAAAGCAATTACCCTCCCCTTTAGCTATGATCGTTTTGGCTTCAGCTTTTAACTTCTGGCTTATTTTTCACTATTTATAAATTTCGTCTTTTTCTGGACTTTTGGCTTTTTGTTGAGTTTTTTTGCCGGTTTTTTTCCCGTATTTATTTGTATTATACGTAATGGGCTAACATATTTTTTTAATTTTTTTAAATTTAATTATGCTAAATAAGTCTCTATCAACTACAGTGTTTTTTCAGCCAGCTACAGTGCTTTTCAGCTATAAGCCACACAAAAAACCCAAATGATCACCACCTTCCATTCACCAAGATTTCCTTAGGAAATCACGGTCACAGCTTTCACTATTAATTTATCTTACATTAAGGGAGTATCTCTTTGGTATCACATTAAAGATACCATAACAAATGTCTATACTTCCTCTCAATCATAATCTAGCGTATGATACGAGCAAATTTGTGAAGAAATGCTCTCTTAGTATGCTTAATTTCACACATTTAATCTATTCTTTTCAAAGGGATATATTGTGGGGGGAGATTCACACCTAAAATTAAATTAAACAGATACAAGGCCTAGCTTAAAAACACCCTAAACACAATGTTCATCCAAGGGGAGGTGAAAGCTAAGCACTACATAGTCCAAAATAAGCATGGCGTCCTAGTACCTTGTGCATGCTCGCATTTTCCTAGCATAATATCTTTGTTCATCTCAAAAAAAAAAGCAATATCTTCCCCTCCCTCTGACACAATTTTGTTTTGTGGTTGCTAGGTAGTGTTTGCATAGCACTTCCTTGGCGCAGCGCGCATTGCACTGGACCCACAGAGCTTTCGAGGCAATTTCAGAAAAAAAAAATAAAGAAAAAGATACGGGCCTGGGCGTCTCTCGGTTTGCATGGGCCTCTAATTGATCCCTTTGTTGGGCTCGCACCCAACGGAAGCCAGTAATGCACCCAGGCCCAGCCCAATAAGCTGGACCAGTTGGTCACGCGGCGCCGCGCAGTACCAGTGCGGCACCGACATCACGGAGCCGGGCGAGCGGCGCCGGCGCGCGGCCGCCTGCCGAGCGAGCCCGGCGCACGCGGTCGGGCACAGCGGCCACGGCCGTGGTCGTCACGCCCGGCGTGTTAGCTAACTACTAGCTGAGCTCTCTCTGTTCCGAGCACAAAACTACTGTACGCAGCGACGCCCAAATTTTGCCACGCCTCGAATCTCTCCCGGCCCTGTGAACGGACGGCGGCGCGCCCATGGTTTCCCGGGAGCCGGACGAGCCTGAGCGCGAGCACGATGAGCACGGCTGTGCCCTTGAAGAGCACGACGGATACGTAGGCAGCGTAGCTGATCAATGTGCTCAGCACTGCAAGTCTGCAATGAGTAGCTTCGCAAAGGCTAATGCGATCGCCTCAATCTTTCCACTGGATTTTGTTCGATCACAACAAGTTCTTGTGATTGAATAGAAGAGGAAACCTCATAAAGATTGAGATGGTGATATGTTGGTTGAAATGAATCGTTGTGCTTCTTCTCGGCTGTCGTTTTGAGTGGTAGAGCACGCATTAGACCGGTCGCTTGCGCCATTTGTTTATGCTAATGCACCTCGTCTGGATTAGTTAGTGTTCTAGTGCTCCTTAGGAGCTGTTTTCGCACCATTGCTGAATGTTTATTCAGATCGACTCCAACGAATGCAGGCTGCACAAATCATTCACAACGAATGTCATCTGTGTCAGAATGAATATAATGTGCTAATCATAATTTTGATACGTGCTTGGCTGGAAGTGGAGTGCTTTCTGAAATGTGGTTTCAGAAATTCAGATCAGATTTAGCCCTGAAGGTCGTGTTATCGTTGTTGATGCAATCAAGACTTGAAACAAAATCCTGTTCAGAATTTGTGTTCATAAACTGTGCAGGCTGGAATGTCATCGTTGTTGATGCAATCATAAACTAGCTATAACATGCTCCTACCTGCCTAAAGGCCCTATATTATTATAGCTCATGTTCAATGTAAAGCTTTGTCTTATCTTTATCAAAGCTTTTCTATTATCGATTTTATTTGGACACTGACTTCTTCAAAAATACTGACACTCCTCATTTGTCGTCATGGCATTTGGCTCCTTTGACTCTGGTCTTTCTCTTCATCGACTTCGGTGAGTAACACAAGCTTCTAAAAGCTGCTTTTCGACTTTTCTATACTAACTAGCTTTTAAACGGAGTATTTTTAGGGTCTACTAGTTAATTGTAGTACATACTTTACTGACTTCATTTATATCGACAAAAATCGCACGTGAGTTTCTCTTACTCTGTAATATCTCGTACAAACAGCCCAAAAGCCACAAGCCGCAGCCAAAAAGAACAGGCCCAATGTCCTTATCAAACGGCTAAGGTGCATAGCACAAACACTGTCCTCATCTCCCTTGCCATTGTCTCATCTCTTCCCTTCCTGATGGGTCAATATTTTCTTATTGGATCTTCTCCAACACCATTTGTGCTATCTTCGTTATAACTTTTATTTTTATTAAAAATTTTAGTTGTTTTTATTAGGGTTTGTATACAAATCAAATTGCTAATTTTAGTTTATTTATATGAAATTTTATTTATTTAGGTATTTTACTTTGCAATTGTATGGAAATTAAATTACCAATTCTATTTTGTTTTTACTCGAAATTTTAATTATTTTTTTGAAATTTGTATACAAATATGATTGATATTTTTGTCTAATTTTTATTTGAAATTATAGTTATTTAGGAATTTTATTTTGGAATTCGTATCGAAATCAAACTGCTAATTTTATTGTATTTTTTGTTCTGAATTCCTTTTTGTGGAATTTGGGTACAAATTCAATTACTAATATTTGTTTAATTTTTATTATAAATTATATTTATTTAGAGATTTTACTTAGGAATTCGTATTGAAACCAAGTTGCTAATTTTATTTAATTTTATTCTGAATTTTTGTTATTTAAGGATTTTACTTTAGATTTGTATGGAAATCAAATTGCAAGTTTTCTTTTGTTTTCTTTTTCGAATTTGAATTTTGTTTGTTGGAATTCATATGAAAATCCAATTGCTAATTTTTTTTAATTTTTAATGCGATTTGCAATTATTTGGAGATTTTAGTTTGAAATTTGTATCATAATCAAATTACTAATTTATTGTATTTTTATTATGAATTTTATTAATGTTTTATTAGAATTCATATACAAATCCAATTGTTAATTTTTTTAAATTTTTATTTCAAATTATTTTTATTTAATTTTACTTAGAAATTCATAGGGGAATCAAATTGTTCATTTTATCTTATTTTTATTCCAAATTTGAATTATTGTTTAGATTGTATTTGATGTAGACTTTCTTTTAATCTAGACCATTATAATCTAGACCCATCACGATCGACAATGAGAATCTTTTTCTTTTTTCTCATGTTAATGTGAGAATTTCTACCTCTTGAAAGTGAACGTAGTGGATTATTTTGCATTTACTTTAATAATATAATAGATAACACTAGTTGTATTCATGCGCTCGACATTAGCCTTAAGAGATCTGATGGATTTAGGTCATCATCTTTTCATCTACTTCGGGTTGCTTCTTACCCTGACAAGCACAACCACAGTTATTTGTAATTGTACTACTGCTCTGAGAACTCACATGTCCATTTTAGTGCAGTAGATCAATGCAGATTATTGTAAACCAAATGCTACAGAGACATTTCAATAGCACGTATTACAAAATTTTAAGCAGACGATTTATGGTCTTACAGTATCAGAAATTTCAGCATTGGAGACATCTTTTATTAAGCCAATGTTAAAGGTCCTACGTGGAATTTATTGCTCAACCTCTCTCATAAAGCCAATGTTAAAGGTCCTACGTGGAATTTATTCCCACTGACATTACAAACAACACTGCAAGGAAACCATCTTAGTTACAGTGAACACAACAGCATGGATCTCCAGCTGCCTGTATGCCGAATCCTTTTAGATCCATATATCAGAGGTGCAGTCCCCACCAGGATATCTCATCTCATGGGCCAACGAGGGACCATCAGGCTCGGTACCAAAATCTACAAAGAAGCTGGGGTTGATAGTCAGCCCTCCTTTCTCAGTGTCGACATCGATCTGCAACATGTGAGAGCCCTTCTTGACAAGATCAGGGCCATAGAACTGCTCATCCCATCGGCTTAAGAGAGAGTTGGTCACATATATCCTCTTGCCATCCAAGCTCAGCTGAATCATCTGTGGCCCACCTCTAAGTCGATGCCCCTGATTATAAGCAGCATGGTACGTCATAGTAATACTAAAGTAACTAGAGATAAAATGTTTTCCTTGAACAAATATTGCAGTTTAATTGGATCACTCAATTATAAGTCAGATCAGTTGTGCACGATTCCAATGCAGATGAAGTATCCTGAATACGGCAATGGACGGCAGCAAGCAAGGTGGATGTGGTATAGTAGTTTGGTACTACTTGAAAACTTAATGCGACCACTACTAAAATTGTAAGTCTCATGATTCTAAATTATTTTCTGAACTAAGAAGGTGTCAAGAGGAACGAGATAGAATTTACCTTGACCTGGGGCACATTATACTGCTCTTCTTTATCATCATCAGACACATAGGTGACATCGCTGCCCTTCTGAAGAAGCCCACCTACCCATACTTGTCCAGCCAGCACAGGCTTTGCAGGGTCCTCAATGTTGTACTGCCTGATATCCCCATGAAGCCAATTGACCAAGTAGAGATAGCGGTCATCAAGAGAGAGAACGAAATCAGTTATCAATCCTGGCATTTCAGGCAGAATCCAGTTGCGCACCTTCAATGGTTTTATAGATATAGCAAGCTGCAAATGCAAATATAAGGAGTGTAACCAAGTTGGAAAATAACCTTTGTTATATGAAAAAAGAGGTAAGAACATTAGCATGTAGTTTTGGACAGACCTCATGGCTCCATGATCCATCTGCGGTTTTGAAAAATCTCACCATGTTGCTTGTTAAAGCACACCCAACATAACCAGTGTCCTTTGATGGGTCATGTAAAAACCTCACCTGCATAGAAGACAATCAGTGAAATATGGTTATTCAATCAGTGAAACATGGTTATTTGATTATACTGTTGCATTATTGTACTCATGTTTTCAGCATTTGATACACACCTCAAGTGGTAGAAGACCTGTACTGCCTAGATCCAGTGTCTGCTTGAGCTCACCACCAGGCCAGTCATACACATGCAGGTGTCTTCCATACAGACCATCCTGGACATGCTGAAGATCAAAACCTGTCCTGAACGCTGCAGGGGCTCCCCATGATGAGCTAATCATCGTGTTGTGACGAGGCTGGTACCAGAAATCATAGCCAAACAAGGGGCTGTGACCTGGCTTTTCCCAACTACAAGTAGCAAATAGTTAATTAATACATTGGGAATGGCAAAAAAATCTGTCTGTTTTTGAAAAGTCAAGCTCTAATGTGTCACATATGAATTGCCATCTCTGAGCACATTACTTGAATTACAGCATCCATAGTATCTCATAAGAAGTAATGTTTGTACTCTAATGTACTGCTGATTTGGTAAGATGTAAATCAGCATGCGGTGGTTTGATGATGTAAATCAGCATGCGGTGGTTTGATGATTCTGATTTGCATCAGCACGCAGTGGTTTGATTATAAATTGATAATAGGCTACCCGGTAAGTATCAGGTGAAAATGCCCATTTTCTACCCTCTGTAACTTGGCCCTAGTTATATGGTATGTTTCCATGTCAATCCTAAATTTTGCACAAAAAAAAACTTACCGTCCTTTGATGTTAAATTCTGAATCCAACAGGAGGAAGCCATTGCCAGCAGCATTCCCCTCCTTGTCCCCCAGGCAAGAAATCATAATGTCGCCAGATGCAAGGCAATGAGATGTATGAGGGAACCCAAGCCCGGTCTTCTCAGCAATGTCCTCAGCCTGGACAACCTTATGCAAGGCAGGCGCCCTCGGGTCCTTCACCGTGTCAACGACATACACACGACCTGACCTGCGAACAACCATCGCAGCGGCATTACAAACTCAGTTCCGCACCCGACATCAGCTAATTCAACCATTCATTCATCTGATCATCGCCAATTCATACTCACAGCAACGAAGGAAGAATCAAGAAACGACGGCTCGCGGACGGATCACCGTGGCAAGAGCTGCAAGAGTTCCAGCCAGAGTGATGCAGCTCATCGCCAACATGGGTGACCGGGAGCCTGTGGATCACTTGGGAGTATGTAGGGGAATTGGGGTCAATGTCCACCGTAGCCAGGTAATCTGGCTTGTCAATTCCAGTACCTGCACAAGTTCATACATAACCCGTTAACACACAATTTCTAACACCTATAAATTAAGATCGAACACTCCCACATCTCTCCTTATCTTCACATGGTTTCCTCTGTGATCAGAAAATCTCAGGGAGAAACCATGTGAACCTTAGCTACAGACAGGAACTGAGTAAACAGCTCCGAACGGCAACTTAGCCAGTTTGTACTCTTGTATAAAGTGTAACAGATAATGTCCGCTTCTGCCATGGAGGCAGTATGCACATGCATGTATCAGAATGAAAGCAAAGCCGATCAATTTGGTTATCCATTAAGCTCTCGTCCTAATTTAACCAAGATATACTCCAATATCTTCATCAAATCAAGAAGGCTGATTCAACTCCTACTTAATTGAGTTCCAAAAAATTTGGAGATCTAAATCAAGGTTCACTAGAATACAATCAATATATCTTCCTCCTGACCTCATTTCAGGCTAATTTATGAAGGGTCCCTTTCACTCCCAACACTATGTATTAAATAAACTTTCGGGATTAAATTGTCTTTCCATCCAGTCCAGGTCGTCTTGAGCTCTTCTTGTACTGCTACTCTATTAGTAAACCCTATTATATTAGAGCCTCTAAATTAACTCCGAATTAATCGTTCGAAATCCACGGGCAAGTCCTAACGCAGGTGTATGTGCATGTCTACGAGCCTCCCTCGTATTATTCGCTGGTGGGATGGGAATCGGGATAGGGATTATGCAGCAGCAACCGTACGTACCATTGTAGACGCAGGTGACGTAGATGAGCTTCTCCCGCGGGCCCTTCTCCATGGCCTCCAGCGGCGTCGCGTACCCCGGTCCCGTCGCCGCGCGGCAGCACGCCCAGCCGTTCGCCGGTGCCGGCGCCGCCACGTCAACCGCCGCCCCGGCCATCGATTCCCAGTGCTCTCAGAACGCCCAAACCCCCTGCAAGAAACGGCAGCTTCTTGGTGAACCGTGTGGATCGCCGGAGAGCAGGAGGCGGAGAAGCGAACCACTCGGTGCTGCTCACTCACCAGAGGCAGACAGGAGAGAGCAGTGGAGCTTGTTTTGTTTTTGGTGAGCGAGCGATCGAGCAAAGTAAATGGTGAGGGGAGGGGGTAATTATAATGCAGGAAAACTACAGAACCCTAGCGTCCTCTTCTCAGGAATTTTTGATATACTAGTTACATGCTCATGTGTTAGCAACAAAATTTATTGAATATATAGATAATTATACTATAAAAGAAGAATACTCTGATCAGTTGAAAAGTAGAAAGTGATAAGAAGTTAAGAATGAGACGGTTGGAGAAGAAGAGAAGTACGACCACCAACTCGTTTTTTATAATAGTAATGATTTAATGCAGGAAAACTACAGAACCCTAGCGTCGTCTTCTCAAGAATTTTTGATATATTTAATATTATTTACAATATATTTATAAAAATAGCCATATATCTATTGTATTAACAAGAATATCATTTTTGCCGTCCGTGGGCAGGCAGCAACACGGGGGGCTAACGCGTAGGCCCTTGTCATCCCACCATCGGACGACAGACGACTTGCTGTCCCAGCTGGTCAGCATGCCGCCTCACCCACTGCCTGTCTTTTTTTGTATATTGTTTGTTTAAATTTTTTTAATATAGCAAATGAGTTCAAAAAATTACAAAATTTTATGTGCAGTATCTCAACACAACGTACCTGACTGTATAATTTTTTTTGGTAATTTTATCCATTGTGAATGTTGTTCAAAATTTCGTACGATTTCGATATTTGTAGGAGTTGTTACATATAGCAAATGAGCTCTAAAAATTATAAAATTTTATGTGAAGTCTCCCAACATAGTATAGTAATTATGTAATTTTTTGAGAATTTTATATGCTTCGAATTTGTCACATTAATTCATGTTAATTTAATCATGAAATTAACGACGCTCAAACATTTTTTGCAGTGTCGCCCTCACCAGCCCAGACACACCACCGATCGTGTAGAATACTTTGAAGTATATTCTAAAGCAGGCCAAAAAAATAGTGCACAACCTGAGTTACAGACGTTTGAAGGATCATGTCGTGCGCATTGAACACCCAGTGGGGTACCATGCTTACCCAACAGGTAATCGTGACCTAGCGAGTCCAGCCGGTCATCGCAATCTACCAAGTCTGCTCGGTATCATAGTACTAGCCACCGATCATCCACGAGTTGTATCGATGAGGAGGTAACTTACGTACAAATCTACGTTTCATGAGGTTCCGCTGATGGTTCCAAGTAGCAAACAGTAAGTTTCATGAGGTTTTATAAAGTTTTATGACTAAGTTTCATACGGTTTCATGATTAAGCTTTATGGTGTTTTATTAAATTTTATAAAATTTTGGGAGGTTTCATTTCATAAAATTTAAGGAGGTTTTATACCTAAGTTGACCAACTTTCATGAAGTATGTTCAAAACTCTATGAAACCTTGTGAAACTCATGAAACTTAGATGAAACCCGATCAAACTTGCCTATATCGTTAGAAACCTTTGTTAGAAATATTTCAAACGGTATACTGTGTACTAGCCCTTCCCTTAGATAATGAGAGAAACAAAAGGGGTACAATGCATAACCAAAACAACTGTATAATGTCATACCATTCGATTCTTTCATGAATTCCCTACTTTTATCCAAGCCAAAACCATTCCTATCCTCTATCTTATTCTTATACGACAACACCTCGTCTCATCTATCTCTCTCACACACAGTCATGAGTAGCTGGCTAGCATCCCATCTCCTCTCTCACATCGATGAGCAACTGGTTAGACGGTGGCCACTATGATGCGTGGCAAGCAGTCATAGATGGGTGTGTGGTTATGGTGTCCCACAAGCAATAATCGTCAGGCATGACGATAAGTGGTGCCAATAGGCGCACGCGAGTAACATACCTCGTCAGAAATTGTCAAGGGCGGTGGTGACCAGCGAGAGGAGGCATGGGCGAGTGTCCGGGCCCACCACCACCTCTTTCAACTTCGAAGAGAGAAGCACAGCGGAGCAGCCGTAGGCTCATGCGGTGGGGCGGCCACCGATTTGGCAAGCATGACGGCCCCCTCCACCTCTTCATTCGAATCTAGCGCCGACCTCCCCATCCTCCTTCACCTCCGGCTCCAGATCTAGTGCAAGGGGTGATGTGGTGCTTTACCTCTCGCTCCGGATCTAGCGACGGGAGTCGATGGCGCGGCTCGGAACACACAGATCCCGTGGCAGTTTGGTGTGGAGTTTAGGCTTGAACAGGGGAAGAGAAAGATGGAGGCTCGATGCAGAGTTCGAGCACGGATTTGGCTGTGGGCGACATTGGTCGACTCTTTGGCAGTGGCGGTAGTCGGGGCCAGAGTTGGATAAGAGTGTGTGTCAGCAACGAGTGGTGTCAGACAGCCCTCGGCAGCGTGGTAGTGCTATCGTAGCCAAGTGAGCTCACCCAAATGCACTGAAACTTCTTAAAACTTGTTTGAAACCTATTTTTGATTAATTTTTTTGAATTTTTTTTGCTAAAAATTGTTAAAACATATTAATTGAAACTTGATAAAACTTAAATTCCAAAATCTAAAATTTGTTAAAACTTTGGTTTAAAATTTACTAGAAGCTTCTACAAATATATAAAGCTTACTAAAACATAAAACTTTTCGATTTTCTGACGAAACCTGATGAAACTATATAAGTAGCTTCCGATTGTAATAGGGTCACGGCCGCTACGTGGCGAACTGACTGCCGTAAGCTCCGCCTGACTATTCGTGCGAGGAGGACAGGGGGCCCCGCGTGAGGCGTCGTCGTTTCTGGACAATAATGCGCGGCCGGTGGTATCCGTCCGAGAGCTGGGGTTGGAGAAAACGTGGACGCCGGGAAACGGCCGAAACGATGACTCTTCGTGGTCCTTGGAGCATACGTACATGTGAGCAAACTACATAGCAGTGCACGCTGGATCTTTGCGATCTGCATTGCTAGGAGCATTGGTTGTCTCTTAGCATGGATCAACATCGCTCGAATTGGGTCTCTCCGGGGAGGACTTTTCCTGGGGGAATCAACCTCCGGTGGATCAGCATCGTTTGCACTACGTTATGAAAATAAAAACAGATGTACGTGTCGTCAGTAGCGTCATTTACTTTACTAGTCAAATACACATTGCATTGCAACACATCGTGACTTCGTCCGACCACGTCATAGTTGTAGACACTTCGTCTTACCACCTCGCGGTCAAGACCTCGTCCGACCACCTCGTGGTTGTAGACTTTATCTGACCGCCTCGTGGTCAAGACCTTGTTCAACAACACCATGGTCGTAGATACTTTGTCCGACCGCCTCATGGTCGTGGCTCCGTCAACTCCATCGACGCCAGTCTGAAGAGTGGGGATGGAGCGCGCGTTCTTCAGGTCTTCTTCCCACCGCCGACTTCATCAACTTTGTCGGACTACTTAGCAGTCATAGTCACCTTGTTCGATAGCCTTGTGGTCGCCGACGCCTTGTCCAACCGCCTCACGGTCGTAGACGCTTCATCCGACTGCTTTGCGGTCTAGACTCCACTGACTTCATCGACTTTAGTCTGACACCTCTTCATCGTGACTTCGTCCGACCACCTTATGGTCCTAGATGCTTCCTCTGACCGCCTCGCAGCCTTGATTTCGTCCAACCACTTTGCGGTCCATTCTGTGGTCGAGAGTTCGCTGACTTCGTTGTCGCCCGATCGACTACCTTGTCCTTGTGTCTTCATCAACGACCGCCTTTGCCACCCTCCTCGAAGGCATAGCCTCAGAGGGGGTGGTACGATCCGCGACTTTGCCTCGAAAGCTCCACCTTCATGGGGCACCTTCGGCTGCGTCGCGGGACTTCACCTAGGCATCACCTTAGAGGGGCGACCCGCCCCACGACGCCGCCTTTAAGCGCTGCCCACATCAGAAATAGGACATCGATTACACGGCCGTACCCTTGGTGTGGGACTTCCTCGCACGCGCCTGTGCGCTGCTCAAGTACGTGCCAAGTGAAAGAACCCAACACCGGCAGATTTACAGCATCCACACCCCCGGGGACTGGAGGTACTAATTGGATCAGTTCGCCTATCGAGACCTTCGTACTTTCTAGCGGGGGACCAAGGGCTGGGATAATTGGTTACGTCAACTTGCTGTCGAGGGAATACTATTGTAGGGGTGGCCAAACCCCTTGTTACTAGGCTTTACAACTGGTCCAATATGTAATAGGCTGAATAGTATAGAGGAATGTACCAATGTACCCTCATCTTTTGTAATTATCAAAGAGGTAGAATGAGAAATTCTCATCCTACCCATTCATGTATATAAATCCCCAAGAGGGGTGTGAGAAAGGTGATCCACTCATTTTACATACAATCTCTCTCTCTCTCTCTCCTGACTCTAGCTCTACCTCATCCTATAGAGAAAGAGGTACCCTGTACTCCCATATATATATATATATATATATATATATATATATATATATATATATATATATATATATATATATATATATATATATATATATATATATATATATATATATATATATATATATATATATATATATATATATATATATATAATTTTAGCGTATATGCAGCCAAAATTTTAAATTTTGGCTATTACTATCTTTTTCAATATCTAGACCGAATATATGAAAATGATATATATGGATTTGTTTTGAAAGAACTTCCATAATAATAGTATAATTTTATTTGGCTTTATAAATATATTACTATAGAAATTTGTGATAAAATTGTATTTTGAAGATCGTGTTAATGTCTACAACGATATTCTTTTATGACCTGAAAGAGTAATTGTTAGTCTAAAAAGGTACTTGTTAATTGTTTTACAGTAATCCCATCTGAGCTGTCCGGATGGAACGGATCATGTTTGCCCATAATCCTAAGACTTTACGTGCTTCCATAGCTGCCAGAAGAATTCAAGATTGCAAAAGTAGTGATGCATGGGTCGTCTCAATTATCGGAGACTCTGGGCGGCGGTCGACTAGAACGGAAATGAATATATTTTTGCTATCATGCATACAGTGCAGCGCAGATAAATTCGTCGATGCATTATCATGCTTGACATGATAAGAGCAGAATAATCAGATTAGCTTAAAGTTTGGAAGATGACCTGCAAATCGGTATTTAGATCTCAGAGGAAATTTCATGCAGAGGGCATATCCGGAGAAGGCGCCAGATGGCCAAACCGATGTAGTGCATTCTTGAGGTACAGTAAGAACAAGAGCCATCTGAGAACCTGAAGCAGCAAGTTTTTATGTGATGGAAGCAGCAGTTAACTTCAGGCTATCTTAAGATCAAAGAAATATGCCGCAGAGTCACAAAGGCGGTCGACTGAGATCTCATCTATAATAGATATTCATGCTGTTGTTAAAATATTAAATCCAGACAGATATTAAACAGCTGGGGCGTTGTCAAACATCTCAGAGTAGCATCAACATATAGCAGCTAACATCCACATGAATATTAGAAGAGTACTGGTCAAAATCTAATAATACCCAGTTGCCCACGTATCTTGGAATCTTACAGTGAGAACAGCAAGAACAGAAAAAAACACAAATATGGGGCCCTTGCGAGCTACATGATGCCAGCATGCGTTTGACAGACTGCAGAAAGATTCTTACTTGCACTGTGTCAAAGATTCTTACACGCACCGAGTTAGTGGCGCCAGGTAAAGTTGTGCCTCATAAGTCATGATGTACATTTCACAACACAAGATGTGACGATGATGTGAATTGTCTTCATGCATGTAGGTGCTTCATGCATGCCTGAAATTGGGAAATAACAGCATGTCTTGTCATTTGGCGGGTACCTTGATCTTTTTTCTACCTATGTTGTAAGACGTTTGTTCCTTAGTTATTATTCTCTTTCTATCTTTAATGCAAAGACACACCAGCCTTTTGTGTGCTCTCAAAAGAAAAAAAATGTCCTGTAAGAGCTGAAATTGGGCAAAGGAAGAGCTGAACTGTTGAACACAGGCAAGATTGCTTTTTTTTAGAACACGCAGAAGAGCTGCGTATCTTTTCATCAATAGGAAGAGTACGAAAAAAGTACAATCTAAGAATACAGTTTTAACAGCTTACATTCGCGCCGTTTGAAACTAGGGAACAACCGAAAGAAATGACCGAGCTTCTGCATTAAGCTCCCGTTAGCAGCTCCCGCAACCCAGTCGCCCCCGCGGCACTCCAATTTCCGCATTCAGCTTTGATCCTGGACAAGGTTTCGACAATAGAAGGGGAGGTGGTCTTTGAACACACGATCATTGCGTTGTCTCCAGATCATCCAGGCCATCAGTATAATCATGGAGTTGGTGCCTTTTCTGAGTTGCTCCGGGGTAGCAGCGCAAGTAGTGCACCACCAATCAACAAATGATTTTTCGATCTGTTGGGGATTGAGGCCCGGGTGCCCAATCCAGGAGGCTACCAGAAACCAAATTTGGCGGCTGAACACGCAACCGATCAAGAGGTGGTTTAAGTCCGTATCCTGGTCACAGCGCTTGCACTAGTCCGGATGCTGAAGTCCACGCTTTGCCAATCTATCGGCGGTACAACACCTGTTCAGAGCGGTGAGCTGATGGAGGTACGTAGTTTTATTTTATTGTAATGGATTATTATTCTTTTATAGGAGTGAAAATTTGAAATTTTCAGATTTACAGATTTTTCTCATCAACCTAAAGAAATAGATGATTTTGAAATTTTAAGTTATAGTATGATTTGGGTGCCGCTCGGTTGGGCTGAAATAAGCTGGCTAATGACTGAAATTGCACTGTAGCTGGCTGAGATTACACTGTAACTGATGGTGGCTTATTTGGCATAACTAAATTAAAAAAAATTAAAAATCTAAAAAACATGTTAGCCCATCACGGACAATACAAACGAATACGGAAAAAAAAGAACCGGCAAAAAGCTCAAAAAAAGCAAAAAGTTAGAAAAAGACAAAATTTAGGAATAGTGAAAAATAAGTCAGAAGCCAGAAGCTCAAGCCGAAATGAGCAGGACCCGGTCAGTGGTTATAGATTGCATGAGACATGTTATTACTAATGTAGGTCAAGTTGTGAAGAACTTATGTCTGAAAAGGATTTCTTTGTCTTTGGATGTGCAAGGTTGTTTAGAGTCAACCATGGTCCGACGAGGATCGGAGCTACGCTCATGGAGGAGCCAAGGCCTAAGACGATCAAGAATGTCGGGTGAGATGGTGAGTTCAAGTATGGTATGATAAAGATGGGAAATATTGAAGGAATGTTTTGTTAGACTATCTGGATGGTTGTAAATAAAGTGATGATGAATAATTGATGTTTAAATTTCTTTGGATTTTGCATTTGTGAAAGTTTCGGTCGATCGTAGTTGAAGATTTCAAGTTCGAGTAGTTTTTGTTTCGTCCAAGTAGTCTTGCTCTGCTCTGAGTGGTTTCAGTCAAGTCCGAGTGGTTTTGGTTATCTCGAGTGGTTTGCTTGAGTTCGAGGGGTTTTGGTTTCGTCTAAGTGGTTTTGGTTTGCTCCGAGTGCTTTCAGACGGGTCCGAGTGACATCAGGAGATCGGATGATGTTCGAGTGTTATTGGAGTATTGAATGGTGTTCGAATAACATCGGAGGTCCGGACAAGTCCAAGTAACATCAAAGCATTGGATAACATTTGAGTGGAACCGGAACATCGGATGACTTTTGAGTAGCGATGGAGGATTGGACAGTGTTCGAGTGCCACCAGATGATTAGACGGCTTCCGAGCGGCATGATCAAAGATTTAGAACACGGACCGATCAAAGCTACATGTTTTTTTTGTACGGCCGAAGCTACAGTGATCTGGTCAAAACTGTACGGTCGAAAGAACAATACTCGGAGGTGAATAGTGATTCACCTGGTACTCGAAAAAGTACTGTAACAGAGCTCTGCTTTATGACCACGACCGACTTCAACCGTGTCTGAATGACCATGGCATTTCGATTACGTGCGGCTTCGACCACGGTAACTCGACTACAGCATTCTGACCACGATAGATTTTGACTACGTCCGGCTTCAACCACATTCGACTTCGACCATGACAGAACGACCACTGAAGGTAATCAAAGCTATATTACTTTTCATGGTCGTAGCTATAGTTCTTTTTCATAGTCGTAACTACAGTACTAGGTCGGTACTCGATAGTCATAGATTTTACTGGTTGATAGTTGTAGACTTTGTGATCGATAGTTGTGGACTTTGTAGTTGATAGTTGTAGACTCTGCGGTCGATAGTCGTAGACTTTGCGGTTGATGGTTGTAGACCTTGTGGTCGATCGTCGTAGACTTTGCAGACTGTTGTCATAGTCGTAGACTTCGCAGTCTTACTGTCATTGTCATAGTCTCATAGACTTCGTAGTCTTGTCAACATAGTCGTAGACTTTGCGATCTACTATCCTTGTCTTCGGTAGTCGAAGGCTTTGTGATCAATTGACGTAGGCTTCATAGTCGGTACTTGTAGATTTCATGGTCGGTACGAGTGCTTCAATTCTTATTATCTTTGAATACCTCGAGTACCCATGTTGGGCTAGTGGTTGACTAGTTTGTGCATGATGGTCAGTGCTACAGTACCATGTAGGTACTCGGTGATCGGTGAACAGTGTTTGGAGGAACAATACTCGAAGGTTTTGGTACTTAGAAGATATGAGAGTACTTGGTAGTCGAAAGGACTTGGTTCTCGGTAGTCGGTAGTGATGCTTGTGGTTATGCCCGAGTGTTTTAAGCGGAGCGATAGTTTTCCTGAGTACTTGTTTTCGAGTATTCGTTGAGCTAGCGGTCGTAAGAAGTTGTCTAGAGCTGATTTGCAGTAAGCGATGGAATGTGTGGTTGTGGACGACCTGGTTGATGGCTGTAGATGGTTTTGTTCTTGTCTATAGATGGATAAGGGTGGTGTGAGTGTGTGTGTGTGTTGATAATGGTCAAGTTGTAGAGAACTTGTGCCGAGAGAAAGTTTCTTTTGTCTTTGCATATGCAGGTGAGCATGGAGACAATTATGATCGGTGACGAGGAAGACCGGGATTAGGAGGGGAGTAATATGAGGTCTTGGTGGTCAGGATGTCACGCGAGGTGGTCGGGCTTATGCTGGAGCATGTGGAGATTGAAGGTGGATGATGCGTGGAGGCTGGAGGCGGTTATGGTCAGTGATGAGGAAGACCATGACTAGGAGGGGGTAATATGAGGTCCAGGTGGTCGAGATGTCATGTGAGGTGATTGGACTCACGCTAGAGCACGTGATGATGCGTGGAGAAGCTGCACGAGGTGCCGTCCTGGAGGCTTCGATATGGGAGTTGGTGATGCGTAATGGAGATATAAGATGTGCGTCCAGGAGGCTTCGTCATGTGGTGAGATTGGAGATGTTATAGAAGGAGTCCGTAATGGGAAGGCTTAGAGATATGGCAAAACCTATGTTAGGAAGGGTTTCGGGTCCTTTGATTTGAGGAAGAGATAGAGTTGTGTGTTCGTATTTGAGGCGGACACGGCTTAGACGTTAAAAACCATCTGTGATATTTACACCACAGACGGTTCGAAAGCTCTCTGTGATGAACTCGTATCATTACTGACCCATAAATTCAGACGGTTCACAAAACCGTCTGTGATGACATTTCTGAATCGTCTGTAATACGATTTTGTGTAGTAGTGGCTGCTCCACCACCGCTCACTTCGGGGCTAAGGGGGTAGAGAGTGTGCTGGAGAGGGTCGTGCCTTTTATATCAGCATAGATTTCGTCGTTGTGTATGCATTTCAACTTTGCATACAAGCTCTCATCGAAAAAGATGGATGGGCACGATACTCCGAATCATCTGGACAGTTTATGGCCCAAATTTGGGCTCATGCCTTTTATATTCGTATAAATTGCGTGTTGCGTATGCATTTATGCATAATGCAGGTTAGCTATAAAGTGGGCAAAGTAAAAGTCGACAATTTTTGCCAAAAAATGGATAAGCTAAAATAAGCTAGCTGGATTACTTGATTAGTCATCATTGAGCAGTGCCACTAAAGTGTCTCTTCCTTATACGAACAGCTAGCATACAAGCCTACAGTAGCACAATTCCGCAAGCCAGCGACATGCTAATGCCGTACCTTCCAAGGAGACGATAATTCTCGTGCAAATGAGTGTTTTCCCAAAGTAATCTTGCAGAATCGACGCACGCTTGGAGGGCAGCGCAGTCAGCTGTTCACAGAAACTCCACTCTTGACGACAAGACCATCAAGCAAACATCTTATGCGCATTCCACGGCACGCCGCACTTGCCGTACGTCTCGATAAGCGAAGACTCGACGAATTCGCTACCGCTGCAGGAGGGAGTCAGGAAGGGGCATGGAATTGGCCGGCGTCGGCGAGGGGGAGGCCAAGACGAAGAGGCCGGTGAGCAGGCCGGAGTGGTCGCGTGCGCGGGAGGGGATCAGGGGAAGAGCCGAAAGGGTATGGAAGATGCGCATCTCTTTCCCGTGACTGGCACGTACAAGCGCATTCTGTGCAAAGCGTCTCTTAAACTTGAGTTACAGGTTACAAGTAGGATGGAAATAGATAGAACACGGGCGTTTTATATATTTTAAGGTGAATATAAATACCAAATTTAAACATGCTCGAATATAAACACAAATCAAGTATTATAACAAATACAAATTTGAATCAAACATCTACTTAATTTGGTCGGATTCAGATATCCTTGTAACTTACCAAACGTGAAGATATTGATGTTACTTTATACGCATACAATCATACATAAACATTCTAATTTATTTGTGTTCACCTAAAGGAGCATGAGTTCACACTAAATTAAAATAACATGTCCAACTAATTAAAATATGTGCACTTATTCATTTTATTTGAATGTGAATAGTTTAGATAAATAACATTTCTAGTGGGAATAGTTCATGCCATATTCACATCCATAATATTTATGCAAAATCACACACAGATAAGAAAAAAAATAAACTATATGTCACATATCCCTTCAAATACAATAGTCGAATAATACAACAATTAATATACATCTTCCTTCTCTACTTATAAGTTAAAACGAAACCTACCGAGCTATCTCGACCGTGCACCAGATCAGCCGGCAAGATTCGATGGCAAAGAAAGCATAAGGAAAACCTTGCTCATGGCAGGGAAAACTCTGATTCTTCTGTTTCTTATCCTTTGCCACCACT
The DNA here is from genome assembly GCA_017311315.1 of Dendrocalamus latiflorus. Classification (NCBI taxonomy): domain Eukaryota; kingdom Viridiplantae; phylum Streptophyta; class Magnoliopsida; order Poales; family Poaceae; genus Dendrocalamus; species Dendrocalamus latiflorus. Next base: position 4,696,420 of record CM029665.1, on the reverse strand, counting down.
GGAGGCACGCCGCCGCCATGCCGTTCGCCGAAGAAAGGTATGTCTCCCCTTATCGCCTCCTCACCCGTTTAATCCTTGTATTTATTCACACTTGCTAAGGTTCAGCCATAAGGATCTGATAGTTATGTCCTAACTATGGAATGCATGCTAGAAAGGGTGCCCTTATGCACCATACACCCAAAAATTAGGAAAATCAGCCAACCGTAAGATAGCTTAGCAATGAGGCAACATATCTCTAGCAATTGACTAGAGTTCGATTTTCACTAACAACAAATTAGGTGGTTTATTTATGTGAATTCTTTACTATAATTTTTCAGGATTCGTACGTGTGACCTTGTGACTTGTAAGCCTGGCCCTGATCGGTTCGGCTTGAGCTTCTGGCTTATTTTTCACTATTCATAAATTTCGTCTTTTTCTGAACTTTTGGCTTTTTGTTGAGCTTTTTTGCCGGTTCTTTTTTTTCCCGTATTCGTTTGTATTATACATATTGGGCTAACATATTTTTTATATTTTTTTAAATTTAATTATGCTAAATAAGTCTCTGTCAGCTACAATATTTTTTTCAGTCAGCTACAGTGTTTTCAGCCATAAGTCATGAGCTTTTAAGCCTAACTGATCACCACTAAATTTATTGCACTACCTTTGTAAAAAAAAAGGAAAATTAAGGGCGTGTTTGGTTCCCTTCTCAACCCAGCCTGGCTCGCACGAGCCAGCCAGGCCACCGTTGGCCAGGCTCAGTGCATGCAAATAGGGCGTGTTTGGTTACCTGGCTCGTTGCAGCCAAGACAGAAGCATCTGGTGTTTGGTTGCATGCATTTGCATCAGATTCAAAATAAAAAGCTGCATGAACCTTGTTTGGTTGCCTGCATACAAGCTGCATGGCTGACTAGTTTTGTTGAAGTGGTAAGATTACCAACATTGAAGTCCAAGAACATATTGTAGCATACAAGTTTGTTTGCATTGCATATTACACCGGTTTGGAAAGCAAAATTAGGATCACTAAAGCCTGAACTAATATTATTGCACCCTCCACTAAAATAACAATGTCTTTCCATTTGTAACCTCCCATCTTAATTTTAGGTACTCCAGACTCTACTAAAACCATGTCCTTTGGTCCAGACTGTATTTTTTTTTTGAAGTTGTGCACCATTGAATGCCATAAAGGCTTCTTCTCTTGTCTTATATTTCCTATAGCAAGCTCCTTTGAAGCCGATTACTTGCTCATGGCATGCCTCCCATGTGGAAAACACACCTGTTTTGCGGCCAGCATGCACTACGTACCAGGACATAGAGGCTGACAATAAAAGCATGAACCATGAATTAGAATGAATAATAAGAGTAACTTCAACAGCAAAGAAAAAACCAACTCTTCCTACAGCAAAGAATAATAAGAGTATCTTCAACAGCAAAGAATAATAAGAGTATCTTCACAGTTATGGAGGGGTTCAGGCCTCAGGCCCTAAGGCACTTGGTATTGCTAACCCAATAAAGCTGGCTGTGTGTGAGGAGCAAAATATGCACAAAATATGCAAATAGGGTATCTTCACAGTTATGGAGGGGTTCTGCATTTGAACATTAACAGTCAAGGCTTCTCATATGGCATACAGCATAGCATGTTTGATGTGTCTGTAAAAAGTCATGTGACCCAAGTCTCAAGTTCCAGTGACATTTCATTTTTCCCAGAGAAAAACTTGGGCTCCAAATCAGATCTGACGAATCCTATTCTAAGAGCCAAAGCAGCTTTCATTCAGAAAGGGCGTAAGAAGCTATACTAGACATTGCACTCCAATGTAAGCATATCACTTCCTCTAAACTCCAAAGCGGCTAGCACATTTTGTGTGGGGTAGTGCTTCCTACCCCTAAATGCAGCTTGGATCTTGGCTGGGACTTTAGCATATATATGAGTTCCATCTATTGCCCCCACACAGTCCTACATGGCACCCAACATTTTATTGTTACTTGATATGCACCCAGGCATGCAACAACATCCTATAAACTAAATGACAAGTTATTTACCTTAAAGTATGGATACCATCTTGGGCTATTGCTAATCTTAGCTGGTGTCTCATTAGATGGAGGTCTAATCATCTCTTGTCTAAGTTCACCAATAGCATACAACACCTCTTTGAAATGGCGGTGGACTGTCTCTATAGACCTCCTCCAGTTTTGATGTATCACACTAAATCGTTGGTTATGGCCGACTATATGAAGGAACATTGCAACTTGCTCTTCTACACAACTATGTATGGTGTCTCTGAGCAAATTTCTTTCCCTAAGCAAACTGCATAGCCGGAAAAAGGGAGCCCTTCTCATGCGAAACATCTTTACACACTCTACATCATTACAGTTGTAAATCAAGTCCATATTTTTTTGGCGCTCTTCATCCATCTTGCTAAGTGGTCCATAAGTGAGCTGAGGCCGTGAACAATGATGCAGTCTAAACCTAGTAAAAATGAATGTGTACATGGCTGTGATAAGAGCGGCAGCCCGAGCAAAAAGCAAGCGTCTCTTCTCTTGCAAATCCATCTATACAAAGAAAGGTATTTGATAGGACTGAGTAACCACGAACTCAAGAACAGCATAATTTTTTCTAAAAAAAATAACAGGACCACAACATTTGAGTGCAATGGACAAAATGCTCAGATTATAATAGCCATCATCATAGACTTGGACATATGCTCAGATTATAATAGCCATCATCATTGAAAGTGGGGACGAGAGAGGGGATGGGATGTCTCATATGTACCGAACACAAAGAACGCAGAACAAGTTGGATCCGTGCCTGATTGGCAACCAAGAACTCAGATATGGTGAGCCTGAGGCGAGATTGCTACAAAAGGTGAGTGATGGTGTCATCACCAAGCATTAGGGTTACGAGATCAAGAGAAGAGACCAAAAAAACACAAAGAACGCAGAACAAGTTGGATCCGTACCTGATTGGCAACCAAGAACTTAGATCTGGCAACCAAGAACTCAGATCTGGAGAGCCTGAGGCGAGATTGCTACAAAAGCCTGTGTATGACTTAGATCCAGAGCACCTCGAAGACAACGAGACAGAGAGGGGAAGGATCAGCTCGCCATGAATCAGTAAACAAGAGCAAGGTCATAGAGACAAAAAAAACACAAAGAACGCAGAACAAGTTGGATCCGTACCTGATTGGCAACCAATAACTCAGATCTGGCAACCAAGAACTCAGATCTGGTGAGCCTGAGGCGAGATTGCTACAAAAGGTGAGTGATGGTGTCATCACCAAGCATTAGGGTTACGAGATCAAGAGAAGAGACCAAAAAAACACAAAGAACGCAGAACAAGTTGGATCCGTACCTGATTGGCAACCAAGAACTCAGATCTGGCAACCAAGAACTCAGATCTGGTGAGCCTGAGGCGAGATTGCTACAAAAGCCTGTGTATGACTTACATCCAGAGCACCTCGAAGACAACGAGACAGAGAGTGGAAGGATCAGCTCGCCATGAATCAGTAAACAAGAGCACAAAGAAGAGGAGACCGATAGTTCGAAGGCGGGGGAGGGGGATATATACGCGGTGAGTGGCGCGAAAGGGGGAGCGAACCCTAGCGAGTTCGCGCCATCTCCCGGCGGCCAGGTTTCGCCCCGCGCGCGCGTCCGCGGCTGCAGCGCGAGAGCCAGGCCTGGGAGAAACGCAGGATATGTGCGTTTCCACAGAGCCTGGCTGAGGGGAACTTTTTGCACGAGCGGGACCTGGCCGAAGCAAGGAGCCAGGCAACTAAACACAGGTACCCTGCATCCCGCCAGCCTGGTTAAGGCGGGTGCAGGGAACCAAACACGCCCTAACGGATCACTTTTTGCACTCCCGTTCCCGTAGCCTCTCCTCCCCGACTCCTCAACCCCCAAGACCCCAACCCTGATCCTCTCCTCCCAAACCCCAACCCACTCTGCTGGTTGGGCAGCGCGGAGAGGACGAGAGGGCTAGGCGTCGCGGCGCGGAAGCAGCAGGCAGCAGCAGGCGGCGCGGTGCGCACGACCAGAGCAAGTCCTCGATTTCTCGATTTAATTATGGGAATTTGGGATTTGTGAAATGCTGTGATTGGAAATTTGAAAAATTATTGTCATTTGTTAATGTAGAGCAACCGAAATGACAATGTTAGCGTGGTTGTGATCGTATAAGACTTTGGAATTATGCGTGTGAAGTGTGCACCCCCATTGAAAGTTTTCTAGCTCCGCCCACTGTTTTGAGCATTGGGTGCTAAGATTAGGGTTTAAGTTTTGGTATGTTGCGGCGCAAGTTAATAACTTGTAGTGGGAGCGGATGCGGTGCGGTTGCTGTTCATAGATTACAAGGTGAATGGATTTGGATATCGAAAAGATGTATTGCCTGGCAAATTCTTAAGTGGGGAAAGCTCGAGTAGGCCTTGCAGTGGTAAAAGCATGAACTGAACAGCCTCTAATTGTTACATTGTTACATATACATTAGGGTTACGTGGAATCATGGAGATGTGTGAGTGTGATTTCAGGAGTAAATAGTAATATTTGTGAAGCTATTAAGGTAATTGTGCACTGATACACTTTTTTCGTGAAAACGCAAGAGATTTGCGTTTCATTCATTAAGGAGAAAGCGGTTTACAAACGAGTTTTTCGGGAAAAGAGAAGTAAACAGAAATCACAAAGACGGCAATGACCAATGGGCCAAAGAAGAGCAACTAAAATAGAAGGGGAAGTTGCCCGGGCTGCACATTACAACATAAATCTCTCAGTTTGGAATTTGGGACTGACGACCAGGAGTGAAATTCATTCTTGATAAGCTGAACGGACTTGACGATGTCTGGTTTTGCGTGATCATGCAACAATCTATTTCTCTCCTTCCAAATCATCCACACCAGCAGTATTATGAGGGAGTCTAAGCCTTTTTGGAGGAGGGAGTCAATTGTCTGAGCGCAGATTTGCCTTGTGTTGCAGATTTGTTAAGCAAGCGCAAGCTGATGAAATTTGGCTAGGCACGTGTCCTATTTAGCTGTTGCTTAACAATGGACAACTCTCAGAATCAGCCATTACCTCCTGTTGTTGAAACGTGGCCGCTGCCATGTTCCAATGATCCTTCACAATTTCAGCCTAGTCCACATGCTTATCCTCAACTATATGACACCAGACCCAATAATGACAACAATCACAATACAACAAGCCTCTAATCTGCTGCACAACCCAACACACCTTTCCCTCCAGCACAAAGTATGATTCTTGGTGCTACCATGGATGCTGGGAATGGACAATCAGATCTTAAGGGCCATCAAACAGCTCACGAGGTTGCCAATCATAATGGTGGTGCAGCAAACATTGAATCTGCTGTCCAAGAGGCTGTTCTTCACGAACATATATTCATATCCTCCAGAGGATCTAGATTAGATTATGCTTGCAGTTATGTTGCTGTTTTATTAATGTTGGTTACATATGATAACTAGGATATTGAGACCCAGCAAGTCATACAAAATCAAAGGTTCGTTTTTTCCCATTCATTCTGCAGTGGCTGTCTGCAGCTACTTGATGTAGCTTTTCATGTGTATTTTTTCATTCAGACAAGCAAAAGCAACAAGCGAGCCAGCAGAATCTGGGGAAGATATACTTTAAGCCGACGTGACCCGAATGCATTGAAGGTGAATGATCTACAATCCTTTTCCTTTTGTGTACTTTTCTCCTTCATTTGTTTTATATGCACTTCATTATTTAATTTAGTTTCGTTACCTTGAGTTTTTTAGGAACACCTACTTAAGATGACGGCTGAGCATCGTGCGGGGATGGCAAACAAAAGGGGGAAACCACTTCATCAAGATAATGGTCATTATGTTTCCATGATAATACTGTATTTGTCTATTTCCATTTGCCTTCCATTTCCAGTTTCACACTTCTAGTCTGTAAGCAGCTATGTGATTATAATTTTAAATTCCATAGCAAGCATTAGTCTCAGGAGGAGGAAAGCACTATTGCATGCATAAGAAATTAGATACCACAACTATTGATATTTTAGCTATCATTTTCTTACGTTATGTACCTTTTATACACATTGTTTATACTTAGGACGTAGGTAGTTCCCTAATAATTCTCTACTTGAAGATGTAGTCTGAGGTAGCTCTTTGCTGAACCTGATGATTAAGCATGCTTCCAGGCAATGTTGAAATTGGCAATGGCTATGGTGTACCAGGAGGCAGTGCTTAACCGCTTATTATACTGCAAACTTGCCAAGTGCTCAAACGAGTATGCCACTTCTCTATAAGTTACTTACTGCTTTCCAGTATTATATGCCACTTCTCTCTAAGTTACTTGCTGCTTTCTATTATTATAAATGGAAGGGCTAACTAATGTTTTTTCCTTTAGATAAACCTAGAGATGGAGCTGATATAGCAAAACGTGCTGACGATCTCCCTGAGTTTTTGAAGCAGAGGTTAAGAGCAAGGGGAAATTTTAAAGACGAGACAGCAAATAAGAACAGCACGACTAAACAAAATGCAAGTTCTAATTCTTTAACTAGTTCTTTCAATTACATTTACTCCCCCTTTTATTTTTTTATAGAAAAGGATGCATGGCAGTTGGAAACTGAATGCTGGTAGATGGGAAAACCTTGAACTAATGCTTAGCATGATCTTATTATTCAATGGTAGACACATAAATCAATTGATATCATGTAGGACCATGTGTGTACAAGTGACTTAGATTAAGAGAAAACGTTGTGACATAAACCTATCAAAGCTGTATGGTAAAAAGGGCTGAATCTACCGATGCCCACAATAGAGTCCAGCAAAGCTGGGGGAAGTTAGTTTTATACCAGCTGAGGATACTTTTCACAGACTGGTATACTAAAAAAGTAAAAAAAAAGTGTTTTTGTGTTTAGTCTTAACCTCTCTTCTGACTCTTGCACAGTTGATCTTTATCTCGAACACTTTTTTTTTGTTAATATATCATTCATTTTGTGCTTATGCCGCTGGATTTCAGGTGGATTCTCAAGAAGGCCAGTAAAAATCTGCCCAAGAGTTGCCTCCCGGTTGGGTAAGTTTATGCTAATATTTTCTCATACTTTTATGTTCTGTAATGTGGTTAAGTTGTCTAGCTGATGTGCATAGCTAGTTTATCTCGATTTTCTTGGTCAATTTACAGTGCATTTATTCCTTAACAAACTTGTCTCTGGAGTCATCAGCTTATTGCTTTTCATTTGCTATGTAGAACTGGACGGGCTAGTATATGCGGTCCTTCAATAGCTAACATTTGCTGTGTATTTGCTATGGCTGATAATAGTTACAATAGTTGGTTCTTCTGCATTAAGAGCTAACTTATTTGAATTTAGGTTTAGGCAAAGGACCCAACAACTGGTGCTTCTTATTTCTACCATAAAAGCATCAGAGTGAGCCAATGGGATCACCCTGGTGGTGCTGTGAATTCTGTGCAACATCAAGTTGCTTCATCCTCTCCAGAGAATGGGAGGAGGCAATTGACGGATCAACAGGTGTTATATCTTTTGTATCAACTACTCCCTATTTATAAGAGTGAAAAGTGCCATTGTTTTGTCTCTGAACATTTGAAACGTTCCAAAACAATCTTGGACTTCCGAGTCCAATGCCAGAAAAATGTCATGTTAATTCTATAAATGGGAACCTGAGTTGAATCCGTCAATATACATGACATCGATAATTGATTAATTGTTGTTGATGTGCACATCCAGCTTGACTAGTAGTTTATTTTGGCAGAAGCGAAAACCAACCCTAAAACATTATATATAAGATACAGTTTAAGCGAAAGTCAACTGTCAACAGGAACGAAAAACTTTTTCCTATGAAATATATGACGTTTTTGGACACTGGCAAATCTAATGATACCATTTTCATGTGTACAATCTAAATATATATAATTTTGTATATTAATAGTCAAAGTTAGAGAAATTTTACTGCATGTTTCCCAAAACATCGTATATTTCTGAATGTAATATTTTTTAATGCCACATTGATATGGTTTGTGCATTATTTTAGGCCAGAAATACTATTATAATACGAAGACACATGCAACACAGTGGGAACCACCTACTTCTGTAAACTCAGGTGTTGTGCCACATGCATCCACCATTGCTGCAGTTCAGCCTGCCGCTCAAAATGCTGATCTTTGCAATCCTCACATGCAGAGATGTTTAGGCTGTGGTGGATGGGGAGTTGGTCTTGTCCAGCCGTGGGGATATTGCAATCACTGCACAAGGTACTCTATTGACAATCTAATCTTGCAGAGTAAATGTTGTGTTGTGAAATTTTGAGGTGATTTATCTCTATCATGTGGGTGCCATGATCTTGTCTGAAAGTATACCTACTTTTTGATCCATATCCACGATGTAAACAATATTGTTGATTTATATCATTGCAGATGTACTAGCAATCTAACACCAGACCTAAGCTTGCATGTATTGTCTTTGTATTATAAAAGAACTAATATCCATACCAACTGCAATGGATAAATAATTGGAGAAATATGGCTAAATGTTGTTTTGTGATTCTCCTTGCAGGGTTCAAAATCTGCCTTTTCAACAGTATCCATCTTACCCAAACAATACCATGCACTCAAGTGGTACCAATGCTACCAAAAGTCAGGGGAATGTTGCAGCTAAGGTCAGGTATATGAGAATTGCATTTGGCACAACTCCCTAAGGCCCTGTTTGGATCCTTGGGAGGTTTTGGGATTTAGTTCAACTTTGAACTAGATCCTAAAACTTTCTGTAACGCTCTAGGGTCCAAAATGACTTAGATCTAACCTCATTCTGGATAGGCCGCGTACACATAGCAACATGTTTACACTTTTGTTCTCGTTTCGCGCAAAACGGTTAACCGGAGGTTGCTATCATTAGAAACACTAGGTTTATATGTTAGTGCTTCTCAAACTAAACTAGTAAGGTGAGACTAATCCACACCCTCATATGTGCACACATATATAAACCATCATGAGCCTAATTCTACAGGGCCGAGGTGTCACACTTTCCAATGAAATACCCCTAATCCAAGCACCCCCTAATTGGTTATGCTTCTTCTGTATATTCTGTCTCCTAGGCCATGTTCTTTACCGCTTCTAAAAGCAGTTTTTGGTTTTTGCTACAGTACCTAACTTTCAAACAGAGCATTTTCTCGAGGCGGGGTATACAAGTTAATTGTACTACACGTTAAAAGCCCAACATCTGTATCAACCAAAATCGTAAGCGAGTATCTCTCTCTCCGTAATCTCTGTCGCAAATAGCTAAAATTCAAAAATTTCATCCATAAACCGCAGCCATATCAAACAGGCCCCTAGTTTATGTCGCTAACATACTTCCATCCATCATATACTTAAGTACAAGCATCATATTATGCATGGGCATTGAGTGTCATGTACCTGCAGATTGAGCTCAAACCCCCATTTGGCAAAGCAAACAGGAAAGATCACCACAAAAGAAATCGTCCTGATGATGATGAGCTTGACCCAATGGATCCAAGCTCTTACTCAGATGCTCCATGGGGTGGCTGGTACATGATTTCTCTCATCCTGGTGGCTAATTATGGTTCAGTTGAAATTGATAATCTTACTGGCAGTTGTACTTAGGAACCTAGGATGTGCTTCAATGAAGAATGCAAGTATATTAACTGTCTCTGAACTAACAAGTTAATCCTCTGGTTTTTCAGGGTTGTCGGCTCGGCTTGAAGGGTGTATGGCCACGAGCAGCGGATACAACTGCAGCTGTATGTTGTTTGATTTGCAAATTTCCTTTCTCTGCTGTTGGATTGTTTAGAGTTTGCTGCCCTTTGGGTTTCGTTTGAATGCTAATTGCTAAGTATATACCTCTGTTCCTAAACACTGTTGCAGTGTAACATATTGTACCTTCTCTTTTGTTGGGAGCAGAGCTACCACCTGGTCCACCGTGGTGGCAAATGCCGTAGCAAGTCTTATGTGAGATTCTAGAATCTAGTGGCGAGCTTCCACATATCGTGGTTATTTCAGCCTTAAGAACTGGGCAGCGCCTGTTAATTATTACGAATTTGTTTTTCTGTGCGCCCCATGTTTCTTGATGTGTTATGGGAAACTGGGGATTATGTGGAAGTTAGAATATCCTGCTTGGGATCTCCCTAAAAACCTACAGTATCTTATGATTTCAGCTATAGACCAAACTGTAATAGTATTCGGTACTGAGAATAATGAGCCCTCTTTTTATGATCTAATTAACAGGGACCTTTGTTCCAACAAAGACCGCATCCCTCACCTGGTGCTGTGTGGAGGAAAATTGCGGAGGTTGCATCCCATGGCAAGAAACGAGGTGGTACGGCTCCAACCAAAAGAGGGGATGGCAATGAGGGGCTTGGGGAGGCAGATTAGGCATCTTGGTGAACTTTCCTTGCAGCAAGTTAAACTGTCGGTGGTTTGGTTTTGGAAGTTGCTGAAACATGGGTGCACCGGTGGCTAAATAGAAGCGAATTGTGATCTGTAAATTATGGTCTGTTCTTTATGGCTTCTAAAAGCGGTTTTGGGTTTTTGCTACAGTACCTAACTTTTAAACGGAGTATTTTATCAAGACAGGGTTTAAAAATTTCAGCCAAAAATATAAGCCGTATCCATATCAAACAGGCCCTATATCAGGTGAAAGTTCTGTGCCGGAGAGGCTAGTGCTTCTAGTGGCAGTGTGAGCTCACTTGAGGTTTTTCGCCCTACATAAAAGGTGGCCGTGATGTAAATTTTGCTTGAAAACACGAGCGTATACTGGAAAAGGGGTGGTACTCTCTAAGGTGAACAATTTTGGTTATGTAATGTTGATAAAACAATCAATTTCTAGATTGACAAGGTAAACGAGGCTCAGACAGGACAGTGATGTGTCGTTCATGTGTGTACGTTAGTACGTACCGAAATTAGTCCCTGTTTGGATGCTTGCCTTATGTTGCCACAGTTTCTTGCAAAAAGTGTGGCATACTGTAGTTTTTGTGGCGAACAAATTGTTGGTAAAAACAAGTGTGGCATGCTGTAGTTTTAGTGGCAAACAAATTATTGGTAGCAAGTGTGATAAAACTTAGCAAAAATGTCTATAACATGTGTGGGTATGATGCTAAGAAAGTGTGGCATTGGCATAAGTTAGGCAGAACAAAATCAAACATGTCTTAACTTCTATGTGGCAAATTGTGTCATCAAATAAACACCCTCTTATTCTGTCGAAATAAATTTAGGCCATGTTCTTTTTCAGTTTTTAACTTTTCTATAGTAACTAACTTTTAAACAGAATGACTTTTTAGATAGGGTCTACTAGTTAATTGTAGTACATACTGTATCGACTTCATTTATATCAGCAAAAACTACGCGTGAGTTTCTGTTACTCTGTAATCTCTTACATGAACAGCCTAAAAAGTCACAAACCGCAGCCAAAAGTCATAACCTTAGCAAAAAAAAAAAGACCCTTAGGTGTGGTTTTGTGGATAATACAGTGCCCAGATGGAAAACGGGCGAAGGAATTGTTCGCTTTCGCTCTGTGCTCACTGCCGTGCAGCTGCATACGACGTTAGCAAAGCTCTTTTCAAGTGATTTTCGCGGTATAAATAGCTAGCACGACGTTGTCAAGCTCCTTCCAAAGCTTCAATGATCTGCGAAATTAACATGTGCAAGATGGTGTTAGCATTTCTCCATGACACCTGACATCTGTCCTGAAGCATAGTGGAACAACGAAGCTACAGCTAGCAAAGATCCACCGTTAAAATTAAAATTCCTCCCGTGTTCTTCCTTAGAAGCTACAGCTGATCAGTGAGAGAGCTCCACAAAACAAGAGAGTTCGTGTTCTGCTAATGTAAAAGAGTTCGTATTGTGAATAGCTTGGTGTAACTGAAAGTATAACACCTGAGTACATGACTTCGACTTACAAACCAGAGTACAAAAATCACACTGTTGATGTTACTCTTAAAAAAATGACACTGTTTTTTTTACAGGGAAAAAGCACACTGTGATGTACAGAAGAAACTCAGTACAAAATCCACGTCAAGAAGAAGAAAAGAAAAAAAGAAGATACAATAGAACAAAACTTCCCTTGCAAAACAAAAGAACTCAAGTAGCTTATAAAAGAGAAAGGTTCGGAAAACTAGAGCCTCACCTAGACTTAGCCAAACAGGTTGGACCGACTGTGCACCGCCCTAAGACACAGTACTGTTGGTCTGACCTAGGCCTAACTCAGTACGAACAATAAACAAGTCGTGTCGCCCAGTCCGATCTGGACGTGTTGTGTTTAGACCGGTATTTCGGCCCCGACACGACGTGCATAACAACTCTTCTGTAGTAGTGTAATAAAACTATTGTGATTAACAATAAAATTACTTGTGTTAGTGTTGCTGTAATTTTCTGATTGCGGATGAGTAACTTGACAGTAAAACTACTTACGATTGACAGTAAAATTACTTATGATTAATAGTAAAAATATTTACATTCAACAATTGACGATAAAATTATTTATAAACTAACGATAAAAATCAATAAATCATCAGTAACCTATTTGACTAAGTGCGCTGTAGGATCAAGGATACCGACTAGAGGGGGGTGAATAGGAGGTTTTTTAAATTTTTCTTGTTTACTAGATTAATTCTTCACAATTTTAAGAGACAAAGATGTAAAGCAATTAATCCAATACAATTCTATGTTAACAACTTAGCTCTAAACAAATAAATGATCACAATGAAGCAATGAACAAGAGCTAAAGAGACAAGAGACACGACCGATGTTTTTTACCGTGGTAATCGGAAACTTGCCGGTTTCCCTTAGTCCACGTTGAGGTTAAGCCCGGACGTTATCGGACCGGCTCCACGAATTGAGCCAAGCACCTCGATCACTAGTGTAGCTCTTCCCCACTCCGGGTAGGCGAGCTCCAACCTTCACAATATGCCGGGTCTTCTCACAATCTTCTTGAGAAGATCACCGAGCCAATCCTTCTCCGGATCTGTCCAAGTGCGGCAAGCACTAAGAGTAAAAGATCTCGGTGTTCGCTTGAATGCAACTCTAGTGCCAAAGGATTTGCAATTGGAAACTAGCACTAAATGCTCAACCACCTCACTTTAATGTGCAAAGAAAGAATGAGGTGAAGTGAATGCTCTAGGGCTAAGAAATGTGCAATGAATCACTAACAATTGCCCTTGAGCAGTGGTGGAGGTATTTATAGCCTTCACCAACCAAACTAGCCGTTTGGCACAATTTTTCCGCAAAAATCAGGATGAGCGGTACTACCGCCCCTGCTGGGGCCTGGTACTACCGCTCCCAAATCTTGCGTCAGAACGGCTCTGTCAGACGAGCACAGTGACCGTTGGATTTGGCGGCGCGGTACTACCGTCGTTGAAATTTGCGGTACTACCGCTCTCCGGTAGTTCCGCAAACGTCGCGCGCGGTACTACCGCTATGGCCAAACTCCGAAGGGTCCTCAAACAATGCCGCTCTCTGGAAAAATCATTCCGCTTGGGCTCCGGATCAACCGGACTCCGGAAGTACCGCTCTTGAGAGCGGTGACTACGTCTGCCTGTGGTAGTACCGACGTTGGAGAAGCCCGGGTACTTCCGGTCTGGTAAAAAATCCGAGACCAACCGGAGATGCTCTCTGGAGAAAACATACCGCTCGATCCTCCGGTTCTTCCGGACTCCGGAAGTACCGCTTCATTATGCGGTACTACCGCTCTTAGCGGTAGTACCGACGTTGAAAAGGCCGGTACTTCCGTTCCGTGAAGATTCAACCGAGTTCGAGGAGTGCTCTCTGGAAAAACGGTTCCGCTCTGGAAGCGGAGCTACCGCTCTGCGGTACTACCGCATTTGAGCGCGGTACTACCGCTCTCCGGTAGTACCGACGTTGAAAACCGTGGTACTACCGCTCTTCCAGACAGAGTACAAACTTAACTTTTAAATAGAGCTTTCATGGATGCAAGATTTGAAGGTAATCCAGATGGCACTAGATATATGCTATCAAATTATTAACCAAGATCCCTCTTGATGGTACGATCATTTAACCTAAAATCCGGTCTTCCACCATTCACCTAAGACCGGTAAAATTAAAAAGGGATCCTATTCTAAGAATACCTTTGTCTTGAGCCAATTTGATCTTCACACGTGTCCTTTGGCTTGCATCTTGTCGCTCATGTGTGGACTACCTTTCTTATGCTTATAAAACACGTTAGTCCCATATTAGCATAATTTCATTAATTACCAAATCATTTTTTAGGGGCCTAGATACTTTCATGCGCCCATTTCGGACCCGGCCGGTACGGCCGGACCCTCTTTGCGGCATGACTGGGTTGAAGGCATACACGAAGACGGGCATAACACAACACGACCGTCAGCTATCCAAGCCCGTGCCGGGCGGCCCTCGCCTCCGTCGCTAATCCCCGGCCCCGATCTCCCCCTGTAACCCACTTCCCTACTCGACCGATCCAGATCTCCACCACCTCACTTCCCCCCACCCCAACCGGACGCTCCCGCCGTCGCCGTCGCCGGCGGGGGACCAACCTCCACCGGCTCCAGGTCTCCAACCGGACGTAATGGAGCAGCTCCGGACGATCGGGCGGGAGCTGGCGATGGGGTCGCAGGGCGGGTGGGGGCAGTCGAAGGAGTTCCTGGACCTGGTCAAGTCCATCGGCGAGACGCGCTCCAAGGCGGAGGAGGACCGCATCATCTCGCGAGAGCTCGAGCACCTCAAGCGCCGTCCTCGCCGACCCCAACGTGCCGCGCCGCAAGATGAAGGAGCTCCTCCTCCGCCTCGTCTACGCCGAGATGCTCGGCCACGACGCCTCCTTCGGCCACATCCACGCCGTCAAGATGACCCACGACGAGTTCCTCCCGCTCAAGCGCACCGGCTACCTCGCCGTCGCGCTCTTCCTTGACGAGCGCCACGACCTCGTCATCCTCGTCGTCAACACCATCCAGAAGGACCTCAGGTCCGACAGCTATCCTCGTCGTCTGCGCCGCGCTCACCGCCGCATGCCGGCTTATCGGCGAGGAGGCCATCCCCGCCGTGCTGCCTCAGGTCGTTGAGCTGCTCGCGCACCCCAAGGAGGCCGTGCGGAAGAAGGCTGTCATGGCGCTCCACCGATTCTACCAGCGATCCCCCTCCTCCGTCTCCCACCTCGTCTCTAATTTCCGCAAGGTCCAAACTTCCCCCTATCTTTCTTTTTGCTTAATTCGACTTTTTTCTAACTAAAATAGAAGTAGAACAACTCGTCCTCCTCATGCCTTAGCTTCTAAAAGCTTCAAATTTGCCTGAAAGATGCACAAATGTTAATCCTGCTAAAGGTTGATTAATATTTTGTATGTATTTAATGTGTGTCTCTGTCATTGTGTATGTTGAGTTGGGAGCAACTAGCTATTGTGTCCGATTGCATTTGGGCTGGCTTGCAATGTGTGATTTTTTAGCCTTAAGATGTGATTTTTGCACTTCTTAAATGTTAGTACATGTCATCTAAGATAAATTATCTAGTCTTATGTTGCAATCTTGGCTCAAAGATATGGTTTTGTTATAACACCAAAGATGCAATTTTTTCTCTGCAATACAATGATACATGTTTACTATCATTTGTACTTTCATGTAAGATAGAGCACTTTTTCTTATCTTAAATTGTAACATAGTGGGAGCTCCCGTATCTACCTCAATACCTCACTGGGATCTCCGGAAACCTTGGGCTTCCCAAGTGTTAGTGAAGTAGATGAATTACTGTTTCTGAGTTAGGTTCTGAATAGTGGTGCTTATTGTTGTGCAGAGACTCTGTGATAATGATCCTGGGGTGATGGGTGCAACTTTGTGCCCCATCTATGACCTGATTTTGGAAGATCCAAATTCGTACAAGGATCTAGTTGTTAGTTTTGTTAACATCCTCAAACAAGTTGCGGAGCGGAGGCTTCCGACTTCCTACGATTACCACCAAATGCCTGCACCATTTATTCAGGTACGTGAGCTCTGTTAAACTTAGTTGAAGCATTCAAGGATTCTAGGTAGGTAGGTGAGTTACGCTTCTTCGAAACAGTTCAGACTCTTCAATTGTTACTGTCTTATTTCTCTTAGATTTTTCTGTTGCCATTTGCAGATAAAACTATTGAAAATCCTTGCTGTGCTGGGTAGTGGTGATAAGCAAGCAAGTGCACATATGTACACAGTCTTGGGTGACATATTTAGGAAGGGTGACACTGCGAGCAACATTGGCAATGCAATATTGTACGAGTGCATATGCTGTATTTCATCCATTTTCCCAAACCCTAAGATGCTAGATGCTGCAGCTGAAACAACATCAAAGTTTCTGAAGGTTTGCACATAATCTTGATTCATAATTGACTTCCATGGTGTTGTGTTCATTGAAAGCTAACCCACTTGATAATCCGTTTGCTGTTTGCAGAGTGATAGCCATAATCTTAAGTACATGGGCATTGATGCTCTTGGCCGGCTAATAAAAATAAATCCAGATATCGCAGAAGAGCACCAACTGGCTGTTATCGATTGCTTAGAGGTGAGGGATATGGCAAGTTAAGCTTTTGGGAATGCATGACAAATAATGGATTATCTAACATGTGGCCGCTATCCACAATATCTATACTTGTTGCATATTGCAAGATAATGAAGCTAAGACCCTTTATTAAAATCATGTTCTAGTTGCAGAACATAATTTTACTAGGAACGGTGATCTGTAGTTTATTTTCATGTTTCCTCACGTAAAATTAGGTTAGCTGAAGAAGTAATTGCAATGAGCTGAAGATTACATCTGTTTGTTTGATCCAATTCTGTTTACATAGTTATTTGTTTTTCACTGTGGCATATCCATTGTTATGGTTATTATTTTGTGACCTCAGTAGATGCATGTCATTGTACAGCATCTTTTGTTTTTTTTTTCCAACTAGCGCCGTTGTTTTGTTACTCATAATGTTGTTTTGAATAGGACCCTGATGACACTTTGAAGCGCAAGACCTTTGAGCTTCTCTATAAGATGACAAAATCAACAAATGTTGAAGTGATTGTTGATCGGATGATGAGTACATGATCAACATAACCGATCACCATTACAAGACAGAAATTGCATCACGTTGTGTTGAGCTAGCAGAACAATTTGCACCTAGCAACCAGTGGTTCATCCAGGTAACATCATGAGGATTTGCCAATTTGTTGTTAAGCACGGTGTAATTTTCATTTTAATAGAACATACTTTGGTTCCTCTAATTATTTACCAGACCATGAACAAAGTCTTTGAGCATGCTGGAGATCTTGTCAACATTAGAGTGGCACACAATTTGATGCGGCTTATTGCTGAAGGCTTTGGAGAGGAGGATGAAGGTGCTTATAGTCAACTAAGATCATCAGCTGTATGTACTCTGGACTTCTAATAATACTTTGCTGCCAAGATCTTGTTAGTGATAACTGTGATTTCTGTGTGAATAAACACATTTTTAATCGTAATTAATCTACAATCGATCAATTTATCTTAAAATGAGGAAAGAAGTCAGCTTGAGCTGATTGTGCTTGATGAATCCAGCTATAGCTGCCAAAAAAAAAAAGACAGCTTGAGCTGATTGTGCTTGATGAATCCAGCTGTAGCTGCAAGCTACTGTAAAACTCCCCTGTAACCCCAGTGTAGAGATGGATTGAACTGAACTAACCAAATGAGAAATCGTGTTTTCACATTTAAAAAGGATGGGCACAAAAGAATAGTCCTTTGTTTTTCTAACTTGATAGTGAACGCTGGAGGAAAATTTTCAGGATACTATCCATGCTTAATTCCTGTTATATTCAAGTTGATACTGTGGGCTCCATTAACAAAGTTTTGACAGCCTTCTAGATTGGATGTTTGATTCCTTATTTGTGACTTTCTCACTACTTGATCTATTAGTATAACTCTTTTTTGTTTTTTCTTAAACAGGTACATTCCTATCTTCGGATTGTGGGGGAGCCAAAGCTTCCTTCTTCGTTTCTGCAGGTAGTTATATATTTCCTCTTTCGTTCCTGTCCCATAGCAAGATTTTGGGGGTAGGTCTTATTGTTTCATTTTACTTTCAGATAATATGCTGGGTTTGGGAGAGTATGGAATGGCAGATGGGAAATATTCGGCTTCTTATATTATTGGGAGGTTGTGTGATGTAGCAGAGGCCCACCCAACTGATGACACTGTCAAGGTATGCTCTTGTAGCTCAGCTCATGTTTCATTGAAAATTTACGTTGGTCTCTTTCTATCCTGTATGCTCTATGCTGAAGGATGAGAAGATATATTCTAGTTAAGGCAATGATACTCTGCCATTATAGTTCTGGGGAGCATTACATGCTTGGATTTGCTTTGGTTTACCAAATTCCTGAGACATTTTGGGTTATAGTACCAATGTATCCCTCCTTTTTTTTCTTTATAAGGTGTCCACGCATTTGAAGATTTAAACTTTGTATTTTTTTCATTTTGTTGCCATCAATTAGTCCAACAATATATATGTTTAGTTACACAAAAGTGGCATCATTAAATTCATATTTGAAAGTACTTTGAAATGATCATGATATTGAGCTATTAACAATATATTGTACAAGAAATTAATGGTCAAAGTTCAATTTTGAAGACCGTGCCAAGTCAAACCGCGACTTATAAAAATTAATTCTGCAATTTACAATGTATTTCACGGGGTACATTGTTGTTGGATAATCTAAACACATTGTGGGTAGTTTGATCTATTAATTAATTCTTTAGCAGTATATCTATTCAATAACAGTAATACTGTTGGCTTCGTCAATTACCAAGTTTAATCTTTGTTGGCATTTCAGTTTAACATACATGTATTTTCTACATACAAACAAAGCTAATGTAAACCTCATTTAGAAGGTCTTGATATTTTTTCCATGATGAAGTTTAGTCTGGGCATGACAATCAGTTTTATTCCATGACTGAAAGTGCTTCATCCTCATATGCAAATTCATATGAAGTCTTGTACAGGAGGAGCAGGACCATTTTTATTGTATGCATACTGCACAAGCTATTACTGACATGTCTTTTTCCAGTTTTGTAATTGTACCAAGTCTATATTATGTTGCTGATACATAACTTCTTTTGTTATGTCTTAATTGACATGTGTTGTTTATTTGGTTTTTGCTTGTTGAAGGCTTATGCAATCTCCGCAATTTTGAAGATATTTGCATTTGAAATTGCTCTTGGAAGGAATATTGATATGCTGCCTGAGGTAAATGAAAATCTGCGCCTTTTTGGTAGTCGCATAATCACATTTCATCATTTACATATCAATTTATCATTGGCTGTAGTCTTTTTTTCAAGGCACACTATGATTGTTACATGTAGCTTTGCATGTGCATTGAAAGAGGGAAGCATTTTTCACAAGACTGACAATACTTGCTAGTTATAATTGAAAACTTGTGTGACTGGAGTTATATTATATCACATTGACATGCATTAATTATCCAAGTCTCATGTTTTGGTGCATTTGCCTCGGCTGGACACCTACAGCTGTAGCGTTGGTTATCTAAAAAGACGAGCAAATAGTCTAACAGACTTGGGAAATCATCTAGCATGGCAAAGGTGGAGTACCACTAATTAAAAGAAAAGACTATGGTCAGCCTGTCATTTATCCTATCATGTCTGCATTGCATGATTGTATGACAACTTTCCCATAAATATTTAGATGCCATGATACTTTACTGGTAAAGAAGCAAAACTGCAAAATCGCAGTTTGATCTGGTATATGAATCAGTTCTGGATGATGTAAAGCAAAGCACATTTCATACAAGAGGAAAGCACTCAGATGTATCTGATGTAAACATTGTCCACATGGTGGGGAGGGCACAGAGAAGAAATTATCGACAACATTGCTTCAGACAAAATTGCTTACCATGAAAATGCAAAATTCTTATTGTAGATTTGGTACCTTTCTTTCTCTCTCTTTTTACTTCTAATATTTGTAATCTGCTCCTCTTGTTCTTTTCAGTGTCAATCATTGGTAGATGAATTGTCAGCTTCACATTCAACAGACTTGCAGCAGCGTGCATATGAGCTACAAGCTTTACTAGGCTTGGACAAACAGACTGTTGAAAGTGTAATGCCCCCAGATGCAAGCTGTGAAGATATTGAGGTACTGTTATTGCCTTTCTTGGACTGAGCCTGGTACTTCTATTGTTTAGTTTGCTTAATTAGGAAATGTGTATGTTTAATGACGTGAAATGTGGCCTTGATTTTGGTTTCTTCGTCCACGTTGGCATACGATGGTGGTTGTATATATTTTTGTTGAATTCTGGACTGGATTTTTCTGTGATCACCCAAGGCCGAGCAGTAATGTATTTTGGGATGGCATTATGATATGTTGGGGGCATATATTGCATGTTTTCTGCACAAGCAGGCATTACAATTCTTAAATAAAGCTTAGTCAAGCTGTAGAAAGCATATGGAGCATGGCATTCAAAGAGTAAATATGGCTGCAAGCCAGATGCGATAATCAGATGTGATCTTTAATTTCATGGTCTAGGCATCATGCAAACCAGAAAATTGGCATATTTGTTGTGATTTTGTTTACTTCAAGTCCCAATGTGAAAGCTGAGGTGCTAAGTGTTAGCATCCAAAAATATATGCAAGTATATGCTTTGATTTTGTGTACATGGTTCTGACATGATCTAAGGAATCTAACAGTTCTATGAATACTAATTTATGTTGCAGGTCGACAGAAGCTTCTCATTTCTAAACAGGTATGTGCAGCAAGCCTTGGAAAAGGGCGCGGCACCCTACATTCCTGAGAGCGAACGCTCAGGTGTGGTGATTGTAGGCAACTACAGAACCCAAGACCAACAGGAGACATCTGCCCATACTCTTAGATTCGAGGCCTATGAACTACCTAAACCTTCACTGCCACTAGCAACCTCACAAGCCAGCTTTTCCCTCCCTACTACTGACCTGGTTCCAGTTCCAGAACCAACCTACTGTAAGGAAGACCATCAAATGTCAAGGTCCCAGCCGTCAGGTGATGCACTTTCTGGTGAATTTGGTGTCAAGCTTCGCCTTGATGGGGTTCAGAAGAAATGGGGAAGGCCAGCCTATTCCTCCTCTTCGATACCTTCAAGCTCTACATCTAGCCAACAGGCAGCCGATGGGGGCTCTAATTCTGATGGGGGAGGGTCAGTAAGTTCACAGGCATGGGAATCCTCGTATAGTTCTAAGAGACAGCAGGGCACAGAAGTTTCAGCAGAAAAGCAACGGCTGCTGCTTCGCTTTTTGGCTGTCAGCTGCCAAAGCTGGTAGGAAGGCACAGGTCGGTCGAAAGACAGCAAAAGAGAGTGTCTTCAACCGAGAAAGTACCTGGCGCTAATGCTGCACCTGAGCCTTCCAAGGAGCAAGTAATCCCTGCTGCCCCTCCACCGATCTCTGCTGGATCTGGGTGAGCCAGTTTCAACAAGTCCTCTGTCAGCTGACCCTTTCACACAGTTAGAAGGGCTCCTTGGACGCAGCATCGTCCTCTCCTGTGCTTTCTGGAACCCCAGTTCCCAGCACTTCCAAATCACCGGATCTTATGTCAATCTTCTCCGATGATGTACAAACCGGAGTGACCAGTGGATCCGCAGAACCCGCACCAGGCGATATTCATGCAAGGACTCCCAAAACGGAGCAACCGCTGTCGCTGCAAAGAAGGGCCCTAGCCTTCAGGATGCCTTGCAGAAGGACACCACTGCACGGCAAGTTGGTGTGACGCCAACAGGGAACAATCCTAATCTTTTCAAGGACTTGCTAGGCTAGAACATGCGGCAGATGTTCAGTTTGCTCAAGGAGTTTGCTCCCAAGTCCCAACACGGTCTGATCATTGAACCGGTGATGATCATGCTGTTTGATCAGCACATGACATAGGGACAAGAGGTATATTTGGTTTTGAGTCACAAAAACACGACCTTTCCCCTCCCAATAGGGAGGGGGTTTGCTCGGTTGAGACATGGATGGTCGCGCGTATTTTCCCTGTTGCGTTTTCCACATGGCAATTCCTTGTTGAGACTAGTGTACATGTGTGTGTTACATGATGTGTAATGTGTACATGATGTGACCGTGCTCCAGAAGCCTTTTTTGTTCAGCTGGGAGGGGCCTGTTGAGTCTATGTTTGAGATTTACCCATATTGGATGTACAGTACCTGGACACGGGAAGCTAGATCATTTCCTTTGAACTTGGTGGAATAAAAATGTAAGCCTGTTGGTAACGCTCGTGCCGTTTTGTGATTTTAGTTGACGCAAACCGCTTTTTCCAAGTGGGCGGATGCCCAAAGCATTGCCATTTTTTTTCTTTTAAAAGTTGGGTAAAATCTGGTCGCTTTCAATGAAGCAGGGCTATCCGGCTATGTGCTGTTCTTGATTGTAGATTGTGCTACCAAACATGAGAAGCACCATGGTGGCGTCCGGCTCGGGTGCCGGCCGGCCGGGAGCCGCAGAGGTTTGGACCAGGGCCGGAATTGGGCCCATGGCAACATGGACTCCAACCCGGGGCGTAAAACAAATACAGTTTATAGCCCAGATATTTGTAGCCCAGCCCGGGATAATATTATTAGCATCCAGCTCAGGTAGCCCAATAGCCCATAGCATCCCGTAGGCCATCAGCCTACTGTCTCCGCGTCGGTGGCCCATCACGTGCTCGCTCGGCCCAAGCCCATCACTTCACAAATCACGTGCAACTGCGCAAGGCCTTGCCCTCGCGGCCTCGCCTGCGCTGCTCTGAGCTATAACCCTAACTCCCGAACTCCTGAAGCCAGGCGCAGAAGGCCGAAGCCAAAAAGCGGCACCGACGCCGCTGTTCGTCACTTCGTCGCCTCGTCAGCTCGCCGCCGCCGCCCCGCGCCCCCGTCGCCCCGCCTCCGGCCTCCCCGCGCCCCCGTCGCCCTGCCTCCGGCCTCCCCGCGCCGTCCCGGATCTTCCCGGTTCTTCCCGGCCCGCCCCGCCTCCCCTCTTCGGATCTTCCCGGCCCGCCCCGCCTCCCGGCCCACTCCGCCTCCGACCTCCCCGCGCCGTCCCGGCGCCCCGCCTCTGGCCTCCCCGTTGCCGCTCCGTAAGTCTTCAACAGAAACTGAGAAACTCTGATTTGTTATTATTATGGGATTAGGAATCGGATAGATGAGTATTTACTACTGTGAACTGCCTATAGTCTACCGGAGTACTGGATGACCGATTGACCGGAGAAATTATCTACTTCTGGAGGCCGAATTGTCTAGTTTTTGCACAATAGAATGCCGAATTGTCTGGTTTTTGCACAAGATTGCTGTATAAATTTCATTAGTAATTAGTATGGTGTTGTACTTTAGTAATTAGGATAGAGAGTAAATCTTCGTAATTTAGGTACTCAAATTGTATCTCTGTCATGTTATATTTTTTATATTTTGATATTATGTCATGTTTTTCTTATTATGCTTCATGTTTACTTGTTTAGTATTGAACTCAAGTTCCATATCAGTAATGCAATTAGCTAATTATGATATACTGTTGTTATATCGTGATATGGGTACAAATTGACGTTAGTTTTAGATTGTTAGACTTCAGTCCGGGGCGTAGCTAAATCCTGGTTCCGCCACTGATTTGGACGGTCGGTACGCCTGATGTACGTGGCCGCGACACGCGCGGGCAACGACCGGCCGCTGCAGCAAGCGCAGCCGGCCGGCCGCATTGTCTCGCCGGCCGCGCAGAATGGCCGGGTCGTCGCGGGCGTTGTGGCGCCCGGCGGCGCGCGGGGTTTGGTGGCTCCGGCGGAAATGGGCTGGAGAGGGAGGCGCCCGGCCATTGCCGGCCCAACTGGTCTGCAGATGCGGGTCAACATGGGGAGGCGGGCGGGTCGCGGCCCGGTCTCTGAGAAGAGGCGTATCGGGTCGTGAACAAGATCATCAGGCTGAAATGACCAACTGGTGATCATGTCAGCTCATGTTGCCTTTTAATTTGCTCCCGGTGTCGCTCTGCAGGGGGCACGTACGAGACACGGAGAGGCGCATGCTGACGTCAGCCTATACGCACGCACCTGGGGTGTACCGGAAAGGCTTAGCCTTTGACTTATAAATTCCTGCTTCGGTAATTAGCTTTTAAATAATTAGATGGGTATTATACAGATATATATCAAATTAAATTATATCGATTAAAATCACATATGGTTATTTCTGCTGCATACAGTTTAAATAGCTAAAATTCACAACCATAAATAAAAAAAACAAAACTATAGCACAGAATAGCACACCTATGTCATGCCTGCTCGAGCAACAGTATATGATAGGGGACACGCATAGAAAACATGCCATAATCTGTCGTGGAATTTTTTCGTACGAATAATCAATTTTTTATTCAAAATTACAGAAATATACCCGCGGTAAAATTTTTTACAAAAATAGGCTCAAGTCGCCCAATGGAATGGTGACTGGAGCCTATCGCCCAACCAGAAGCCGATTCTGTCCCTGTCGCTCTACCATCAGGCGACTGCATCCAGTCGCCCTCCCATTGGGCGACTTTAATGCAGTCGCCCAATGGTTGAGCGACAGGGATCAAACCTTCGCCAAAAATAGTGAAAATTGGTGGAGATATTCTTCATTGATCCAAAAGCCTTCAGAAAATTTTTTGAGCAATTTCGGCTACGGGATCAAAAGTTATAGCAATCGAGGAACACAAAGAGAGGAAACGGGGAGTGATTGAAACTGCTATAACTTTTGATCCCGTAGCCGAAATTGCTCAAATTTTTTTCTGAAGGCTTTTGGATCAATGAAGAATATCTCCACCAATTTTCACTATTTTTGGCGAAGGTTTGGTCCCTGTCGCTCAACCATTGGGCGACTGCATTAAAATCGCCCAATGGGAGGGCGACTGGATGCAGTCGCCTGATGGTAGAGCGACAGGGACAGAATCGGCTTCTGGTTGGGCGATAGGCTCCAGCTCCAGTCACCCTCCCATTGAGCGACTTGAGTCTATTTTTGTAAAAAAATTTCTCACAGGTATATTTTTGTAATTTCGAATAAAAAATAGATTATCCGTACAAAAAAAATTCATCTGTCGTGCGTCCCTCGTCACGTCTGTGTCTTATTTTCTTGGCTTGTCAAAAGTCGCTGGCCGGTTGGGCTACAGAAACTAGTTTCCATGATGATACTAACATCTAACCAAACGAAGACGACAAGTTCGATTTAAAGTAAAGGTTAGGATTTGGGGAAAAATTAAACTGCAAAAGTTTGAGAACAACATGCCAAGATCAGCTGTGTGGTAGTCCTTTTTAACAACGATAGAACATTGGAAAATGTGGGTGCTCTCGCCTTCCAACTTGTACGCATGGGTGCTTTTGCGCATGAAGAATTGCAACTGTGCAATCGGTCTTCGCTGGTCTATGTCGCCACTCCCAACTCATCGTTATCCCTTTACTTGCCTTCCCATTGGTCATTGATCAGTCCACCGAGTAAGATAAGCATGTAGCGAATTTGGGGAAGATCCTGTTAGGTATGCTTCTCATCTGGGCTCTTGTTGGTGTGGAGAGTTCGTACTGATCATTAACCCTAGATGAAGCAGGTTTACAACTCCTTGCATGAACTCTATATGTACAAGGTTGATATGAATATGTACGTGTCTTATTCAAACTTCTTAGAAATAAAGAAGTGTAATCTCTGTAATGTCCTTCGCCCCCCCCCCCCCATCCCCCCATCAGCA
Source organism: Dendrocalamus latiflorus (assembly GCA_017311315.1). NCBI lineage: Eukaryota > Viridiplantae > Streptophyta > Magnoliopsida > Poales > Poaceae > Dendrocalamus > Dendrocalamus latiflorus. The sequence continues at coordinate 4,670,808 of CM029665.1, read as the reverse complement.
TTTTTTTTTGAGAGGGAGCGAACAACTTGTGTTAGCCTAAGATGGAGAGGATTTTTTTTTTGTAGCAACGGGATCTTAAGTTAATAACTTATTAGCAACTTCCTCATGTAACCCTTAGTTTTAGAACGATGCACATCGTCTGATGAACATGTCTTAGCCGCTGGGGCATTCGATTTGACGATGACTTATAACTTTTTTTACTATAACTAATTTATTTTTCACTATATTTGAAATAACTTATTTGATATAATTAAATTTTAAAAATTTAAAAATAAAAAAGGTTAACCCATTATGGACAATACGATGGAATATGGGAAAAGAGGAAAAAAAAATCCAAAAAAAAATCCAAAAAGCCAGAAAAAACGAAGTTAAGGAATAGTGAATTAAAAGCAGAAATCAGAAGCTATCGCTGAAACGAACAAGGCCGTGTTCATATGTATGTGCAAGTGCATCTTAACTAAGCCCAGACGTCACTAAGACTGTCGGGTCTGGCCCTAGACTTCCAGCTTGTGTTCATATTGATTACGGCTAATTGCTTTTAGTTAAAAATAAACAGTAGTGGCTGAAAAAAAGTTTTAGAATGAGAAGGCAAGCGGTGGGAAAGTGAGAGAGTGATGTATACGTGAAAAAGAAGCGAGAGGAGTGGGATATGTATTGCACCTATGACCCTTACTTATCCTGAAAATAAGACATGAGCGAGGGAAATAAAGATGCAGTTTCGACAAGCTGAATATTTATATTAACTTTTGACTTACTGTGACACCCCGGCCCATGTTGGCCCATGTGTGTGTGCACATGAATTTCTGGGTTAGTCCCACCTTGCTAGCTTAACTTGAGTATCCCTTACATATAAGCCTAGGAGTTCCAATGGTAGCACCCCCGGTTAACCGTTTTGCGCGAAGCGAGGATGAAAGTGCAAGCAGGTTGCTACGTGTGCGTGGCCTATCCAAAATGTGGTTAGGTCTGAGCCGGTTTGGACCCTAGGGCGTTACAGATGGTATCAGAGCCGACTCTCGCGGTTACATGGGCGCGTGCGGGTCAGGGGCGCGGGCATATGGTGCATGGCGCGTGTAGGCCATTATCACCAAAACATTATAAAAGTATTTGTCATTTATATCAAAATCTCATAATGGCATTTGTCATTAACACCAAAACCAACTTAAACGGAGCTTGATCTTTCAGTGGGTATGTTGGTCCGACGAGGACGTCGGGTCCTTTGAGGGGGGTGTATGTGACACCCCGGCCCATGTGTGTGTGCACATGAATTTCTTGGTTAGTCCCATCTTGCTGTCTTAACTTGAGTATCCCTTACATATAAGCCTAGGAGTTCCAATGGTAGCACCTCCGGTTAACCGTTTTGCGCGAAGCGAGGACGAAAGTGCAAGCGGGTTGCTACGTGTGCGTGTCCTATCTAAAATGTAGTTAGATCTGAGCCGGTTTGAACCCTAGAACATTACACTTACCTAAAAAAATTAGAAAAAAACCAATACAAATATACCCTAGTCAACTCACTCAATGGCTACAACTCCTTTGGTTGTACGTAACGTAAGGACCAAGCTAGCTAGCTGCTGAAGTTTGATAGCTATCGGTGAGGCCGGTTCGCTACCATCGAGCCCAGGAATGGCTAATATTAATTTCTGTACCTGTCAAAATGATCGATTTACCAGATTAATTAATTGTTAATGCACATCAGTACCTGCAAGTGCATGTAAATTAAGCTCCTGGTAGGTGTAGCTAGGGGAGATCAGCACATCTGTTCTCCTGAGGTCAGACTGAGTTGGATCGATCAATTAATCTCGCTTACGACAGGCACACGAAATTTTCCTGCACGCGCGGTGAGATCAATGTGGTTCTAGGACATCTCGCTAGTCCAGTTAGACCGAGTTAGATCGATCAATAATCTTGCTTACGACACGCACACGATTTTTTCCTGCACGCGCGGTTCCTGTGAGAAGTATATGATCATGTTCTTTCATATTACGGTTAATGATTTTTTCATTTTACGGTTAATGATTTTTTGATTATAACGGATGGTTTTTATGTATATTTTTTGAGATAATAAAGTCGTCGACGTGAAAGGCAGACACCGTTTTAGGCTTAGTGAACCATTGGAATAATCTGCTTTAATAAATTGTCCCATACGTTTCAACTTTTAGAGAAAACAAAAAACCTAAAAGAATTCAAAACAAACACGATAATTTATTAAAGTAGATTTTTCAAATGGCTTCTTGAGCTTAAAATCGGATATACTATTTGAGTCAGCATCTTCACTATTTATTGCTGTCTCAAAAAATATAAATAAAACCCTCAATCGCTAAAAACCATCAATGGCAGAAAAAGGGGCGATAGCTAGATCTCTTTCCTCTTTGGTCGCTAGCGCGCAAAAAAAAAAAAAAAAAACTAGTGCAACGAGGGATTGATCGGTTAGTTGATGTTCTCTGCATACGCATCACTCAAGAGGCCAACCTTTAATCGCTGCCTGCGTAAGTAGACAGTGACGGTGACAACTGCTACCGGCCGGTACGTGCGACAAGCCGACAACCTTCAGATATGGTCATTTGTTTCTGATCTATCACTCAAGGTGCCTACCTAGCTATAGGAGGATAAGATTGAATCTTCGTTGTCGAATCAAAATTTACTGGAGATTTGGAACGATGTCCTTGTTTGCATATTAGCATATATTCAGCGTTAATTTTGATATTTATTCATTTATTTTTCTCTGGACATTTTGGACCCTGGCTTTAGTGCAAAATTTGGTAGCTAGTCATATATCATAGGGTTACATTAGGCATAACGGTTGTTTGAAGGTTATGTGAGAAAAAAGTGCCCTTTTTCTATTGAGCAAAGCAAGACTTTTACTGAGGAGACCGTTGACTTAGGCTCTATATGAACGCTGCGGGGCAAAGTTTACTTACATACGGGATCGAAGGGTCATCTTATCAGACCGCCACGGCGCACGGGGTACGCGTGCAGCTCCAAAACCTCTCTTCTTTCTTATTTCTTTTCACTTTTTACTGCACTCTTGCTAAGTATATGCATCTAGCTAGCTAGCTGTTCATCAACAGTTGATTAAAAAGCTCAAGATCATCCCGTGTCCATGCATGCATGAGATGTCGTTTTTTTGGAACTGAAGTATATATGTACAAATTCGTTCTTTGCAATTTTCTTCTGACCTACTTTGAAAGTTTTTGCTGCGCGGTAATTATACATATTTCGCCACAGCAACAGATGCTGCATCATGCATATATACGTGCGTAGCATGCAGGGATGAAAGAACTTAAAGGGCCCAAAGTTTGAAGTACGACAGAGCCGAGACGATGTCTTGGAACAACAGATCATACTTCAGCGGGCAGAGTGGCAACAGGCAGTACTCGAGCTCCGACGACGAATACGGAGGTGGCCAGCATGAAGGAATCGGCGGCAAGAAACGCCCCTTGTCACGTCTGAAGAAGTCAGGCGGCAAGAAGGCCGACGCGGACTACCCCGGCTACACCACCCACGGTGGTTATAACGACAACTACAACAACAATTACAGTAGTTATGGAGACGGCGGCTACGGCAGTAGTCCCTACAACAACGGCTACGGCAGTACTACGCCCTACTACGGTGGTCGTGGCGGCGGCGGCTACAATAACAGCAACTCTTCTTACAGCAACGACGGTGGCGGTTACACCGGAGGAGCTGGTGTTAGACCGTACAATGCTCCAGCCGCGACCTGGGCTCCCCAGGACGGCACGCCGTCGCCAATGTTCATCAACAGCGAAGAGGTGAACGTGTACGCCATGCCTGGGTCGCAGTACAACAACGACCAGAGGCGGCGAGGCGGCCGCGGGTTCTTCCGCCCGGCGTTCGAGGCCGTCGGCAACTTCTTCGACCGCAAGTTCGGCTTCATCGACGGGGACTAGTGACGCGCACTGATGGCCGGCGCGCATGCATGCATGCTCGCGTCTCGGGCAGTGGAAATTAACTACTGTAACTAGAAGAACACTTTGTCTATGATGTGCCGTCATATATTTCCTTTGGACCTACTGGGTGGGGAAAATGTAAGCGCTCGTTGGTTAGCAGTCGTCGCTTTGGGATTTTAGCTGATGCAAAGCGAGCCATGCATCGTGTTTTTCCTTTTCGAATTAATCGAGTTGAATTAAATCTGCACAGTTCCAAACTTTCAATGAAGTCGAGCTATGTTTTTTATGTTCAGTCTATACAAGAGTTGACTTAAATCCGTAGACTAGATTGTGCTGTCGCGCCTGTGCCGCTACTCTTCCTACCAAGCTTCGTACGTACAAGAAAATGCTGAAGCTTGAGCAAAAGTTGACTGTGGCAGCGGCTTGGGCATGAATCCATTGATTGGCAGCATTACCGTGTCAACCGCGCGCAGCCATGGGGCACATCCGGCTCGGGCGTCGGCCCACCGTTCACGCTGCGACGTTGTCGGACGGTCGGTACGTCCGCCGGGAGTGGCGCTTGCGGGGGCGCACGTCGGCAATGGCCGACGGGCGGGCGCTGCATGCGGCAAGCGCAGCTGAAATATAGGTTATGGTCATTACAGCTTGAGTTTTTAGTTT